>CAJNOQ010002654.1:0-23257 GCA_905250885.1 Didymodactylos carnosus | reverse complement strand
TATCCTCTTTTACGTTTTTAGATGTTATGAATTTTAGCTTTATATTTCTTATCGCTCAATTTTGTGTTTTCTTAATTATTTATCCACTGAAGAAGGTGTATAAAACACCGAAACGTTTGGACTGAATCAAATAAACTACGAGATAAAGTATACAAAATGACTTCAAATATACAACAAACTCGTAAAAACGGCTTACAAACGTAAAATTTATTATCAAAGATGGTTTAAAAAGTAAAGTGGATAGTTTTCTCCATGATAAACAAAATAAACTATCGTCTGACAGATTTTTACGTGTACAAGGAAAATAATTGTTTAAACGTCATTGCTTTTTCTAACGACAAATCACATATTTTTTCTTTGACCTACAGAATAGTAGCAAACAAATAAAATAAATTCTAGTCCTTCTGATACCATTATTTTGTTACAGACTCAAAACTTTTGCTAGTATTTAGAACCAAAACAAAAACTTTCTCCTATTCTAGAATGTCAGTCCACCATTCTAAGGCGGCATTCTGCCATTCTGGAATGGCATTCCAGAAATTTTGTACCCATTCCGGAATGTGCTTTTCCCCCCTTGCGATGACTGCATCGCGTCTGACATCTATGGCATAGGGGGAATATGGTTTAAAACTTTGTTATATGCCTATTTTGATAGAGTAACACTTGCTCTATCAAAAGAGATAAAAATCCAAAAGTTTATTCTGCTATGCAGGGATCGGCTAGATCCAGTAGTATTGGACCCTCCATAAGACAATGTCACACAATCAGATTATATTCAAACGTGGGAAAAATACGCAATTTAATGGATTGGATGACGTTCATTAAAAAAGCTTCCATTAGAGCGTTTTTGTTAATTTAAGTACCGGAACTTTCATTAATATATTTTTAGAAGGAGTTTCATTAAAATGATTTTGATGACACAAGAATTTTATCTAATATGTACGTATCAAAATCTGATGTTTTTTTCCTAGAGAAGCGGGTTTCGTCCTTCGAGTAAAAAAAACTCATATTTTCATGAGGAAACGTTTTCAAGTGTAATAAACCTAAGCACCTTTGCAATTTTGTGTAGAGAATGAAATTAGCACGATTTGAAAGACAAAAAATCTTTCCTGATGAAAATATGAATTTTTTACGCCAAGCATTATAAAACAATATCGAAGAAATAGAAAAAAAACGGACTGTTTTGTATTTTGTTTCCTGTTTCTCCGCTCTTTTGTTTAAAATTCTGCAGTACATATGAGTCAAAAGAGCAAGAAAAACTCCACAAAATACGCTCATTTTCTCAAATTAAAACTAAAGTCTACTATGTAAAAAATTAAAAAATGGAACTGTATCGGTTTTGTTGAACGGAAAAAGTTGTTCATCTCACTCTTCCTGACCTAACACCATGACTATATGACACGAGCAGTTCCTATTTTCAGCAAATAAACTACAATAAATTTGCAGCATTTCAGAGAAACTCCAAACTTTACAAGTAATTTCGTTTCGAAGAAATATCAATCATAAGTTAATATGAGAGATGTATGATCACTTTTGTTGTAAATATGACTGTTGTGGATGTAGAAACAGTTATATTGGACAAACAGCGAAGGCTGAAAAGCGTAAACAAGAACATAAAGATACTTTTCGAGATATTAGATTCTCACGGATTGCTCGTCATGGTCTAGCTACTGATCGTAGAGCAAACTGGAACACTGGAATTCTTGCTTTTGAATCTCACGCAATAAAAAGACAGAAAAGAGAGCTGTGAGAGAATGTGATTGCAGTCCATTCTCTGCGTTTATTTGTTACAAGTATTTTTTTTAACTGCCGTTTTATTTCATGTGTGCCATAGACCATAAGTGTCGGTGTTTTCAAATTCCGTTTATGATTATTTTGTGTGGCGTGAACCGCAATGTCTGCATTTATATCTTGTTGTACAATTTCTTTTTCATGTTGTTCCATTTCTACACTACACTAACCTTTTGTCAATCTTTGCCTTTATATTTCTGTGAGAATGAACTTCCGATAGTTTTATGGTTCCTAAATCCAACTCAAATATTCCGCATGTCAAATTCCTTTAACAGTCGTTTGAGAGTGAAAATGACTTTCCGTGAAAAATACACCAGTTCTTGAGGCAGAAAGAGGAAGTTCTTCTGAATATACGCCAAGTTCTTGACAGAAAGAAAGATGAAGTTCCTACTATCTTGCCTAAACAAACTATCACGAACAGTTTTAACCAACAGTTACGCATTTTGAAGGCTCTCTGTTGGTATTACAACTATATTCACAATTATTTTTATTGGCATACAAATACAACCCAAATATTTCTCTGCGAAACACATCCGAGACTATCCCGTGGGATTTATTATCACAATGATAAGTTATTCCACATAAACACTAAAGTAAAAATAACATTCTTGGGCGGAAAATATTTAAACAACCAATGCGTTTCAACTTTTTGTTGAAAATGTAACGATCAAAACGTTGCAATAAAAGATCTAAAGTTTGCTATCATTTGTACTCCTACTCGTCTGGAAAACTCTCCATCTAGTGTCATAGGCCGATTCAATAGACAGCAACAGGATTTTAATATATTATATTTGACAATAATGAACAAAAGTTAATACTGACAATCCATCGTTCGCTTTCAGTTGATTATTCACATAATGGATATTTACAATATTCTGAATGTTGATAAATCGGTGTTAAACTGTTCCGTTCGCATTTTATACTAAAGTTGTTTTCTTATATGAAAGTTTCAGCTTTACTCTCATTTTTAAAAGTGTGAATATCTTGCTAAACTTTAAGAGTCATCGCAGTGTAAAACTATACAGTTATATTATGACTATAGAAACAGAGGGTCAAATTTTACTGTACAAAGCATATTTGATCTCACGTGTAGATTAGAAATTGCATTATTTGGCGAATAAAATAAACATTTTCCCAGATCAAATTTCTATATTAATAAATCTGTAAAAACCACAATAAACGGATCAGATTGAGCCTTGCCGTTTATCCAACTTTACGAGCCATCGCAGTGCAAGACTGTACAGTTATATTATATACAATCATACAATCTTATGATATACAATCATTTGCGGCAGTGATTGGATTATGGCAATAGCGTGAACTATTATTACATTTATAGTATGTAGACTACTGTTTTGGGTCTGAGCGTTGATTTGTTATGAAAACATAGCTGTTGGGTTGTTCTTTCGAAAACGTACCACGTTCACATCGACTTTATCCCAACAGTTCAAGGGTAATAGGACTAGTACAACTCGAGCTCCTGATGACGAGCACCATTTTGTTAACCTTATGATATACAATCATTCGCGGCAGTGATTGGATTATGGCAATAGCGTGAACTTTTATTACATTTATAGTATGTAGACTACTCTCCATAGTGTAAATTTAAACATACGAAGTCGAAACATATTTGACTGGAGTTATTTTGCAGTCGAGTTAAAGAAAAGTTTTTTTGTGGTCTACTTATAATCATACCGTTATTACTAGTATAAAAATATCTATGCTCAGATCCACTCCGTTACTAAGATAGGAGACCTTGTTTCTAAACTAACCAGAACTGATTTGTTTTGCCCGCTACTCATACCGTTATGGATAAAACAACCATCAGTAGTTCCGCACAGTTTTGAGACATGTTGTATGATGCGAGCTTCATTTTCATTGGTAGAAATCGTGAAAAAATCCGAAGTCCGACATGGTTAAAACTAGAAAAAGGGCATCATTCGGAAATCGCCGTCGTCGCAGATTCTTATACGTTAAAGTGTTAAAGTATAAACGTGCATAATTGAGGCTGAGGACGTGAGGATGAAGGTGGAGCACTTCTTCACCCACTTCACCCTCACTTCTCCACCCTCACCCTCACTCGCCGCGAGTTCGTATATGTTAACGTGTTAACACTTTAACGCTGAATCTGCAGCGACGGCGATTTCCGGCTGTTATGGTTACAGTTGTCTAAGTAATCAAATTACAACTTTTCCGTCGAAGCAATCAACAAAAGCCAGTTTTTAGAAACTGAAAGAAAACTTTATTGTTCTCAAAGCACGGATTATCACATAGAACGCAGTTAACGGTTTCAGAACTACCTATGAGTGAATGACAATGACTTTTGATTATGAGTCGTATCAGAAGGCTTTGAATGTACCATCTGAACATTGATTGCTTGTTTGTTAGAAATTGCATTCTTTGGCGAATAAAACAAACATTTTCCTAGATCAAATTTGAATATTCGTAGATGTGTCGAAAAATTGATAAGCTTTGAATAATCAATAAGAGTCAAAATATGAAATTTAAATTAGCTGCTGTTGTCACATCTATTCTGCTGAAGTAATCCAAAACATACCATAATCGTCTGTGTAGAAGTAAATGATATCGATGATTAAGATAGTGGATAAACGGCAAGGCTCAATCTGATCCGTTTATTGTGGTTTTTACAGATTTATTAATATGGAAATTTGATCTAGGAAAATGTTTATTTTATTCGCCAAGATCTGCCGAAAAATTGTTAAGCTAGTTAATTGTTAAGAGTCAAAATATGAAACTTAAATTAGCTGCTGTTGTCACATCTATTCTGCTGAAGTAATCCATCGTTCGCTTCCAGTTGATTATTCACATAATGGATATTTACAATATTCTGAATGTTGATAAATCGATGTTAAACTGTTCCGTTCGCATTTTATACTAAAATTGTTTTCTTATATGAAAGTTTCAGCTTTACTCTCATTTTTAAAAGTGTGAATATCTTGCTAAACTTTAAGAGTCATCGCAGTGTAAAACTATACAGTTATATTATGACTATAGAAACAGAGGGTCAAATTTTACTGTACAAAGCATATTTGATCTCACGTGTAGATTAGAAATTGCATTATTTGGCGAATAAAATAAACATTTTCCCAGATCAAATTTCTATATTAATAAATCTGTAAAAACCACAATAAACGGATTAGATTGAGCCTTGCCGTTTATCCACTATCGTAATCACCGATATCATTTACTTCTACATAGACGATTATGGTATGTTATGGATTGCTTGAGCAGAATAGATGTGACAACAGCAGCTAATTTAAATTTCATATTTTGACTCTTATTAATTATTCAAAGCTTATCGAGTTTTCGATAGATCTATAAATATTCAACTTTGATCTAGGAAAATGTTTGTTTTATTCGCCAAAGAATGCAATTTCTAACAAACAAGCAACCAATGTTCAGATCTGATACGACTCATAATCAAAACTCATTGCCATTCACTCATAGGAAGTTCTGAAACTGTTAACTGTGTTCTATGTGATAATCCGTGCTTTGAGAACAATAAAGTTTCTTCAGTCTGCTATATATCAACTGTATCTAAGAAAGGTTTTCGAGGTCAAATGTGCATAAACTGTTTCATGCGCAATAAACTACGATTTCCTCCGGTACTTTCTTATCTGATCCAACTAAAAAACAAACAGGAAATAGAAACTTTGCCACGTGCTACCAGTTTAAATAAAATTATCGTAGTTTTCGGTGAACTCTAAAGATAACAACAACTTAATAGAAAACAAGTTCTTTCTTATTTCATTTCATTTAACAACAGTGAGATGTTCTATCTTAAACTGCTTTTCATTTGTCTCTATTTGTCATCAAGTAATTGTTCATATCATTTTTATTACAATATTCAAAATCAACAATATGATTGTATTTATTATGCATCAATAAGAACTGTCTTCGATACTGTACCTATATGATTATGAAAGGATAACAAATGCACCTTATTGCATTTCAACGCCTCCATCTACAATAAATTCGAATTATACTCAGCAATATACATTTGAAGAACTGAAGCAATGGAATGTGACACCAATTAATTTATATAACTGGTACTCACCATAGAATATTAGTGAAAACTATCATCCATATCTTCTTCAAAAATTCCGAATAACTTAACAACCACTGACAATATTTATTATAATTATACACAACCGTGGTTTGGAAGATATTGTGCATATAAACTGAATGATGAAATGTAATGTTTCGTACGCTGGTTAGCGATCGATATGAAATGAAAGAAATAACAACAGATGTTTTATCAGTTCCGAACGGAACATATTACATTCAATGTCAGGGTCGCCATACATGTTTAGATTGGCGTGAGATAGGCGATAGTATGTACATGCAGAGAATATTGTGCAATAAAACATCTCATGGAAATCTTTGCTAATTTCTACTGAATGAAGTGGATTCTGTACACATAATTGTGCTAAAATATTTTATGATCCACGTCAAATGCATGAATGCTCGGCCGAAAGAGGGTCAACTTTCAACTCAAGAAAAAGAAACTTTTCCGGAACTAGGTTATGATAGGTATAACTAGCTTAATGAAGCCCGACTTAATCAGTTGTTTTTACGTACATTCTAAATAGAAGGTGGGCTTCAGTTTTCAAACAACTGAAAATCAATGGGAATTGTGTTCTTCATTTGTCCCAAATGGAGAACTCAAATTCTGTCCTTCAACTTCAAACTGATTTTGTTCGTTCAATTATTCTCAGAAACCAGTTTTTCAAAAGTCGAAGAGCAAATTTTGAGTTCTTGAGAACTGAAGAACGGAATCTGAGTTCTCCATTTGAACGAATGAAGAAAAACAATTCTGTGGATTTCCAGTTCTTTGAAAAGCTGAAGAACCCGTTCTTTTTAGACTGTATCCAGATTAAGTTAGCTCCGGCAAAATTTGTTTTGCTTAGGTTGAAAGCTGACTCTGTCTCAGTCGAACAAGCATGTATTTGGCATGATCAGAAAGATTTTAACATATGAACAAAACCAACTTTGTTTCGTGGGAATTAGCTAGGATTTGTACTACGATGTTCTGTTTCACAAATGTTGTATTAGATACACATGTTTATGGAAAGAACCTCTGTCTATTTAGGACGATGTTCTCGTAAAGCATAGATATTAGCAGTGATCAAAATGCCCAGATCAAGCACATCGTTTCAATAAAAAGCTTCAAGTTTAGAGGGGAAAACGGGTCAACAGCTAACGGGATACAACTGGCGGTACCATCGAATCTCGGCCATGAATCGCTTTCACCAAATGAAAACTGCCACAGAGGAGTTTGGGCATCAAATATTTTTTGGCATCTGTCACGATGAGACATTGCAAGCAATATTCCGCGAAAACTCTTATCAATCCTTCTACTTCAACTTGACGTCATGTATCTTACATTATCTTTCCTTTTTCTCATTCCTCACCATATAAGACGTTGAGAGACTGTTGAGACACATCAGAAAGCGAAATGCATGTAATACTGGTAGTCATTTTTCTGCTTGTCGTTGGACAAGTTTTGTGCACAGGTAACCTATTTAATTCTTTAAAAACGAACATAACAATTTTTTGTTCAGTCTATAGTGTAGTAGTAATATAGTGTCGTACAATTTTGAAGTTCCACTTAGTGACGATTGCTCAGTTCACGGTAAGTGTGCTATTAAGCGTAATTTAAAACTACATAGCCTCTCTTAATTCACGCGCAGGCATTCAGACGAAGTTTGATCGGTACGAGAACTATTCAACATTGAATATTTGGTATCCAGCCGCTGGCTTTCAAATGATATCAACTCAAGAAGTAAGCGGATAATTTTTTATAATCGGTAAGATGTATGAAAAAAATAATGTCTTCCTTTCGCCCTAAGTACAAAACTGAACGGATCTAACCGGTATTGTTTTTACAGATACTAAATAGGAATCACAGTGAATGTTTTTCAGTTCTTTTTAACTCAGTTCCTTGATTATTAGAAATTTTTGCAAAATTTCGACCAATGAAACAAGTTGCGGTTTTTAATTAACGTTTTCTATTTTACTTTTATAAATCAATTAAGTGAGTCTTTCAAGATGTTGTAGGTTTCACTCGGCTACAAAAACGTTTCAGTTGCTACTGCGACATTTTTTACAGTCTTTTTCTAGAAATTCACACGAAACGATGGCTTCGGAGAGATTCCTGAGAAGCCAAAAACAGAACAAATGAATACTTTTAATAATGCAGAACATGATATAATAAGCGAGAAAGGTTTTAAACGAGAAAGTCATTTAGATGAAATTCTGAGAAAAAACCTCTAGATAAAGTTGTGAACAAGCTACGTTTTTCACCTTATGAATAAGATGCTTCCGCCTCTTTCTATTCATGAAGTCTGTATTCTCTAAATATTCAATATCTCATTCTTGATTATCAACCGTGAGTTTTAAGCCATGTTACTATGCAGAAACTATCTTTCTTCTAGTTTCTTATTGATCTATCTCCATTATCTTTATAAATAAATTCAACCTTCAACATCACATTATGCACATTTGGATATGACAGGTATCTTCAGTTAACATTTTCTTAGATCAGTCAATCATAGGCCGAACGTTCTCTGAATTTGAAATAATATTAATAACTTCAAAGGCACAGTAAGAGCATACAACAATTCTCGTTCGTCTTCAACCGATCATTCTCATAGTGCGCGTTTTAGGAAGAGAACTGGCCGACCTACGACTATCAATTCTACACGTTTTCAATGACAGCTAACTCGTTTCTGTGTAGGGATTTATCAGCAATAGAGTATATTGATACTGATTCAATATCTAATAGAGTTATTCAAATATTATTGACCCAGTCTCTCCAAAATTAGTACTGTGCATCAACAGCAAGCATTTTAACAGCGAAAGGCAACTAATGTAATTCACTAAGATAATAGTGGATGACTTGAAGCCTGAGCTCTTGTTAAGAATAAACACACGTGACTGATAATTTATTTTAAATTATCGTTCAATTTTTATAATTTATGTTCAGATGCTACATTCAAAGCCTTCTGATACGACTCATAATCAAAACTCATTGTCATTCACTCACAGGTAGTTCTGAAACTGTTAACTGTTTTCTATGTGATAATCCGTACTTTAAGAACAATAAAGTTTTCTTCAGTCTGCTATATATCAACTGCAGATAAGAAAATTTTCCTTATATCGCGGTCAGATCTCATGCTGACTCAAGGAAATTTTCAGGAAACGCTCAGGACAGCTCATAAAACATAATCGAAGACGAAAAAGATGGATTTCAGCCGGGCATTGGTTTAAGGTTTTTCAGAAACCTTCTGGAAAACCTCAAAGCATCAGTGTGCTGCTGGATCACTTTTTCGGCGTGATCAACAATATATGGCACAATATATGGAACCAATATATGGCAAGCGAACGCAAGTCGAACTCGACAACAATTCATTCAGACTTTAACGGGATCTAATAAAAAGCAATGATCAAAAATAAGTTTTTGGAGAAAAATAAGCACTCACTTTCTTCAACAAAACTTTTCTTTGGATACTGTAAGCACGGAAAGCATCTTGCATCTTCACATTTTCTTACTCTTGCATTTTTTACTCAATATTTTCGTACTTTGTTTTATTGTTCGTCTCATTCGTATAAGACAAAAGATACTTATCCTATCTACACAAACTATTAATAAGAAATTTCGGATCATTTTTAGCATGAAGATCTTAACTTCGTATACATCATCATAAGTCGCTTTACTTAATAATAAAGAGTACCCTAGATATACTCTTGAACGTACCATTGAAACAACACCGACGATATCATTCGAATATCTTACATGCGAAATCCTTAGTAATTATTCAGAAGCTTTGAATTATTTACATCGTCTACTGCGCTCGAAAACGTTTAATGACGTCGATCGTCCTGGTATGTACTACTACTGGGCACATGTTTATCATTCTAAGGGAAAATATGAAGAAGCAATTACATATTGTCAATGGGCTCGACTGTTAGAGCGACGCAGTTTGCCACAGTCGAATATGGCCTATGCTCGTGCATTGGACTGTTTAGGCGCAATATATTTAGAATTTGGAAATCGAGCACGAGCATTATATTTTCATGCACGAACCTCAGCAATCTACCATAGAAGCTTACCTAAAAACCATTATATTTTCGGCTTTCATTTTAATCATCTCGTAGAACTTTACTGGCAGAATAGACAATATGAGTCTGCACTTCAGTTACTCACGAACACATTGACATTCATCAAAAAGGCGTTGCCACCTGATTACCCGTGTGAAGCACAAGCATTACACGTTACTGGTTTAGTGCATCGTTCATTAAACAATCGAGGGCAAGTAATTGACTATTTTAAACAGTCGCTGCAAATGCGTGTATCCTTTCAAGGTAATGACCATCCATATGTTGCTCGAACATTCCGTCAAGTAGAAAAAACAAGAATTCTGATATAAGCACTGAGACAAGTATCGTGGAAATTTTTTAAGTATTCAAGTACTTGAGTATAGCTTTTTTTCTCTATTCATGACGAAAGGACGTTAGTTTTGCGTTCTGTTCTGACTGTATATTCTTCTATTGCAAATTGTGAGTCATCCTGATAGTATTAGATTAAGAAAAACAAATATTGCGATTGTTGACAAATTAAATAATTCAGATAATCTAATGGTGTCAAATTTAAGTACCATTGATGATCGACTTGGTAATACCGTGAAGCATACAGTGTCGTCTCCTCAATTTTTTGATTCACTTCAATAATCGCTAGTCTCTGGCCCTTTTATAGCAGAATTATGTAAGCAAATCACGTCGTCACCCATTTTCGTTGATTTGGTAACATCGATGGTATCTGCTACGTTAAAACAACAACAAGAAGAGATTTGTCGGGTGTAAGGATAAGTTTGAAATACTGAAACTGTGAAATTCTCGCATTTTGTGTAAGAGTAACTATCGCACACGGTATAAGGATAAGTTTGAAATTCCGAAATTCTGAAATTCTGAAATTCTGACATTTTGAGTAAGACTGACTGTCGCACACGGTATAAAAATAAGTTTGAAGTTCTGAAATTCTGAAGTGCAGTTGATAGTTATACTGTATAATGATAATTTGACAGCTCTGGTTTTCTGCAAGAACATGCTTCTCTATACTTTCGGTGACATGGAATCTTTCTCAAATTGAATGCTGTTTGATGAAACAGTGGCGTAGAGAGCTCAGACGCATCGTGATTTTTGACGAATGTTTTGTGCAGTAAAAGGGACCGACAAAGGAAGATTAAAAACTTGAAGTAATCCTGTTGGGAGTTCCAGCTTTTAGCACCTTTACGCGCTACCCTGCTAAGGTTTCTGATTACGTTTTCTTAGCTCTTTAATTTTTACATGCAGAGAAACATCACCAGTTCTTCATGTCCAAACGATAATGCAGCTGTATATGACAGCTTTTGATGTAACTCTGTAGGGATAGAAATACCGGGTACTACCGGGGCCAAAAAACAAGAGCCCGACCATGAAACTACCTCATCCATCCTATCATCAAAGTCAATATTAAAATTAACAAAAAAGCAATTTCCACGGTTTACTTTTAGGCGTATAAAGCGCTATGCTACGAACGTTTTGTTCTAACTTCACATCTACTATACATACATTTAGGATATCACATTTCACGCGTTTACAGGGAATACATCCATGAAAAACAAGGAAAACACAACTCGAGCTGTTTTCGCGTTTTTGATAAAACAATTTGAAGTCAGGGAAGATTTTTTGAATAAAACTGTACTCTCTACAGCCAATTTCCAATAATACCGTACAATCAGGCTTTAGTCCTTCATAAAAAAGAAGTACTTCATGCCGCTGTTCCTCGAGTCCGCGAACTTCCAGATCTATAAACTATTTCCAATATCTATCTGTGAAAGAAACTACAATCATTTTTGTGTGTCACTACGGGGAAATACCTGTCATTATAGAACTTTCTGCGAAATATTCTGTAACACGTGTTTTCTATCTCATAATGCACGAATAATTATATAAAGGTGGAAGTGAATATGTGTCAATCAAAGTCGATAATTCATTCCAAGTAGAAGAAACACGTAAGTAAAGCTATTCTATACATGAGAAAGGCGCACTATTGTAGAGTAGTCATTTTTATTTAGGTTTTCTATATCGAAATACGCATTACACATCATTCTCAATTGTTAAATAGAATATATGATGCATTACCTGGGCTGGTGTATATTTATAGCGATGATATTTGCTCGCTTTGAAGTTAACCATGCATTTTTACAAGAAGTAAATCATCTCGAGAAAATGGCGGACAGTGGAAGAGCTTTTGGTTGGTGCTCTACATCAGGCTCGTCCTATTTTTATCATAAAGATTGTTGTTCAAACTGGTGTGCTGGGTTATATGGTAGATGCTCATAAGCAACAACTCTACATAAAACAGTTTATACATTCAGAAATGTAATCATATGAAAGTTGAATAAATAAAATATAAAATGAATGTTCGACTGATGTTTGTTTCGTTCTAATCGGATAAGTCCAATTTTTTTTGAATGATTTTAGGGAAACTTGTCGGCGAACGATTCAAGTGGATTTTTTAACATTCTTACAGATAATGATCAAAGCATAATGGGAAAAGATAAATGATGGGACGTGCGAGTTCGAACTCCAGGCATTGAAGTTAAAAGGCTCACGCTCTACTGACTGAGCTATCGGGACATTGAAGGATGTCGTAGAACATACATACCTGTACAGATACGCATTTCTAGTTCCATCTTTTGTATGCCATGAGCATCATATCAATGTTAGTATCAGTTGATGTTTGTTTGAGTTTTCAACCGAGCAAGTTATCGAAGACGGTCATGTGGTGATTAGGTACCGATATGTGTTCGAGTGTCTTGGTCAGTAGCAATTAGACACTGGTTTTATTGATATTACAAAAAGATCAACTTTTGCATCAGTATCTTTCAATGGAGGAATTGGCACGTAGCAGAATGTTACATCGGCCTAGGTAGTCACAGGTACAGTGTGCAATAGGACACTCTTATGGTGGACGATTACCTACTGACAAGAATAATCTCAAAATGAAAGACTTCTTGCATCGCATTTTAAACATATGTTTTTAATGAGACGAGACATGCATTTTCCAATGTCTGAAATGGTGCGTCGGTGAACTGAATTAAAATGATTTTATATATATCAAACCGGAATAATAAAAACAAAAACTCGGTTTTAATATAAATGAAAATGAGTGTTTTCTTTGTTTTAGATTCTGTCATCTATTGCACAGAATCTTTTGAAGACATACATTGTTCATGATTTTTAAATAACTGTACAATGCGAAGGAAGAAAAGCTATATTTAATTTGTGGTTTGAGTTTGGAACTGGGAAATCGGAAATATGAGCGCGAAGAAACTTGAGTACGGAAAGATGGACACTAGGAAATATGGGCACTAGGAAAATCGGGTACGAGGAAAGTTGAGCAGGAGGAAGCTTGTGCACGAGAAAGTTGAGCAGTAGGAAACATGAACACAAATTTATAGTTTATCTATTCTGGCATAGCCATGGATACACAAAAAAAACATTGCTAGTGCAAAAGTTTGTAACAAAAAGAACTGCGTTTGATTAAGAATCTAGGCAGATAACTTTGTCGACATACTTATAGAGGAAGAAGAGAAGATACATAACAAGATATTTGTTATTCATCATTTCTTACGTCTATATTTCTCTTCTATATCTGCATACAGCTTTATTTCTGTTTATAGAAAAAAACGAATTTACTAATAATTACTATTTTAATTGGGATATTCATTTATATTACAGGTCCAATAGAGGCAGTGCTCATTCTATCTTCTGCCAACTTCGAGAATTAGAATTAAATTAACTAGAGGGTATCCATTCTCACTTCTGATATGAGTTTGAAGTACAGAACATGCTGAACTACATACTGATGAATTTTCCAGAAAAAGTGCGTTTTTGATTTTCAAAAAACGAAACATTCATGTGTAGATAATCCACGCACTAGTTCAGCTAGATGAAACTTTGATGTTTTCCTCTTTCTATGCATACTATAGAGACACAGATATAAAGCAAGGAATGGAGAAAAGAACAAATTTTATCGTTTTATCGAAACGAAAGATTCTGTTCACTGTGAAATTAGTGTTTATTCTGGCAAATCCCAGATTATAAAATTAACAAATTTGAAGTTGTCCTTCTCCAGTTTTTCTGCCAATTTGAATTACACAAGTTGTACTCTATGCCAAGCTATTTTTTGGAAAAGGTCTCTTTTAGTTTTTAAGATATAGAAATCTCAGTATCACAGACTAAAGTTGGTAGAATGTATGGATTTTACTTTAATTTACCAACATAACTTTCTTGATCACTTTTCGGAACAGCATAGTCAGAGAAATCCAAGTTTTACATTTATTTTTTCCAGTGAAACCCCTAAAATTAAATGAACCGGATCTACCCAGGTCAAACAATCCTACCACAGGAGCCTACAAGATTCTTAGAAGATCCTACGTAGGATCCTACCAAATCCATATAGGATCTTGTAGGAAAGACGTAAGACTTCTTTGTCTTCGATTTATCTTATACTTTCCTGTCGTAGGATCCAATCAGATCCTACGAGGTCTTATAGGATCTTACGTAGGATTTCATGGGAATCCTGGCAAATTTGAAACCAAAACATTCAGTTTTAAATCAGCTGTTTATTTACTGCTAGCTTTATTTATTTACTTTTTCTCTTTTGGGTTCTTTCCCAGTCTCTGAATCAGGAGTGGGATGAACCCAAGAACAGTGGGTGAGCTTCCATGTTGATGTTCACACTGTTCAATGCGAAAAATTGAGGTTATTCAATTCGACTTTTTATATTTTCAACGTCGTATTTATAACTGTTTCTCTGACAAACAAAACGGCGAATAGAAAAGACGACAGAACAGAGAAAAATAAGAATTCTTTGAAATCCTATTGTAGGATTCCATAGAATTTTACAGGAACCCTACAGTAAGAATCCTAGCAGGATTTTCGTTGCGCTCCTATAGTAATATTCATATGAGATCTTATGATAGAATTTTTATAGGAAATTCATAAGATTCCTATAGGAATCCTATGATATCCTATCATCTGTAGGATCCTACATAGAATTCATTGACCTAGGTATTTTACTAACTTTTATCTTTGATATATTTCTATTTCTTAAAAACTAAAAGAAACCTTTTTCTGAAAAGTTTATCAATGTTCTGAAGTATAAGTGTCGCAAAGTTTTAGTTATCTAGACTGGACATAAAGATGATCACTTATAAGAGACTGATCTATCTGAGAAAAATTTTGTCTGAATTTTATATGAGAACATAATCTAGTTATAGTTGTCTTATAGCTAGCACATTTTCTTATAAATTAATAAGTTACATTTAGGGATAAAATATGAAAAGAGAACGGAATTATCATAGAATGGAGAACGGAAAATTATTTTTGAAATTTTTTGATTTATCGGAGAACGGCATTGAAAAGAGAACGGTTTTTTATATATTTCTAAAAACACTGAAAAGAGAACGGTTAAAATATTTATTTTTCAAAACATTGAAAAAAGAACGGATTTACTAATAGCTACAATGATCTTCTTGAGAGAAAAGTATGACTTGACCGCGCGACGGCTAAACTAACAAATATCCACTGGCCATGCAGTTAGTTAATTCATACATAGTAATGTTCACAAAGAAGAAAGTCACACTACGTAAACTTTTTACTCTTCGTTTACCACTTGGAAAAAAACCCAGAGGACGACCAAAAAAACAAGTCTTGCTCTATTATTTTGATGAACACAGATTGCTATTTTTGTTAATACTCAGGCTTACTCAGATGTAAACATATAAGTTTTGCATGATAGTCGAATTTCTATCAATCATTGGGAGAGGCTTAAAGAATATGGCGAGAATAACCTGGTTACTGATTAATTAATTAATCCGTTCTCTTTTCAATTATTTTATTTCACAATTCAAAACCGTTCTCTTTTCAACGAAAAAACCGTGTTCTTTCCCATTATTTATTTTCATAAATGAAAAGCGTTCTCTTTTCAACGAAAAAACCGTGCTCTTTTCGATTTTTTTTATTCCGTTCTCTTTTAATTACAAATTTTGACGTAATTATCAAACCGTTCTCCATTCTATGCAAATTCCGTTCTCTTTTCATTTCTTGTCCTACATTTAGTGTGCATATGCTGTATATAATATTTTGTAATTTGTATATTTTACATTATCTGTATACATTTTTATCCATTCGGCCATGAATAATTCTCACAGAAAATAGCCATGGTTTTTATTCTGTTCAATCATACAATTCTTAATTCCAATTCTTTTTTCGCATATGAGTACACAACGCGTTTTTTCTTTAACGACCAAAGTAAGGAAAAAGACTGAGTTATCGAATGTGCCCTAGGTCTAAATTCATTTCTGCATTCTGCTCAGTAAAAATTTTTCATTCTGCATACTGCTAAAGTAATTTCATAGTGAGTGCAGTAAACATTTGGATCAAAACAAAAAATAAAAAACCTATGAATGAAAAGAAAAGGTCAAGGTCAGGGAAAGAAAAACTCAGGAAGCTTAAAAAATGAGTTTTCTAACAGCTTTCGAAAAAAGCTTGAAAACTAATAACTTTTTCAAAGAAAGTTATAGTCAGCCATATACTCACCATTCCTCGTTTTGAATTTGCTAGTATCACTCTGGATTTTTGAGTTGCTTTAAAAATTGTGGAGTATGTTGTATAGATGTTCTATGGGGCTTTTTTACAGTTCAAGATATTCTTACTCTAGGTAACACATAGGAGCTAATTTTATTTCCTGGCACTAGCCAAAGACTTTTGCTAGATGTCTAGTGTCTATCTCAGAAAACAGAAGTGTAGTTTAATTTGTATTACAGAAGTTGCTGATTATTTGGATGCTTCTTTTAGTTCGTAGAATGTTAGCTGTAACAGATCCAGTTAAACTTTGTATTTCAACATCTAACGCATTAGTCTCACGATCGCATAATCAGTTGTGATACAGATGACCAAGTTGCTGAACGGGTGATCTTTCTTTTTTAAAAGTACTGGACCTTTCGAATCCAATAATACATCCATTTATGTTATAATCAGCTATTAGAAACTATTATTTATACAATTTTCGGGAACAAAGTTCTTTAGAGAGTAATAAATTATCAATGTTGGTGGGAAAAATATGTGCTATTACGAGTCCTGCAGAACAGTTTTCATTAAATAAGTTGGATAAAACTGTAGCTGCACTTTTTGAATCCGACAAGGAGCATACCATAATTTTTATTTCAGTACAAACAATATTGTCACTACGTTGATAAGAACAGAACAAAACGTGACTTTTTTGGAAAGAGAAAAATCGTTATATTAACGAAGAATAAGTACCTGCTACGTCTCTGAAAAAATACTTTTACCTTCTTCTTTCATCATTTCTTTCATGAAAACAAAAAGAAAAATTATTATTAATTAAAAATTACATGATTGAATAGAGAATTCTCTCCTCTATCCCGGCATCTAAAATTTCCTGTTATTGCTTGAAAAATGGCTGAAAAAATTTAGATTTACGAAACAAGAAAATTTTCATGCCATAATTAGCAACAGTGACTTTACGGATAATAAATCGTATGACTCGAAAGCTCTACATTTGAAATAAATAAAGTCGTACACAAAATGAATCTCGCTGATATAGAGTAACAGCTGTTATTATTGTTGTAATACTGACGATGTATACGAAATGAATTATTATCGTAAAATAATCGTACGGAAGCAGTAATCATTAATAATGCTGTAATAGTATGGTTTAAGTCGTAGATTTTTATTGCTTAAAAAACATATTTTTCCGTCGGAAAATAATACAAAATCGTGTTTTCAAGTATTCTATATTGCTTTAAGGGTACCTCCCTCATTTAGGGCTTTCCGTAGAAATGTTGTGAAATAAAAACTAAAACTCACTAAGGCTTCATATTTTCAGAACTGATTGGAAACTCAATGAAACACTTTTTCGTTTGTGTTTCAGATTTCTAACTATTGCCGCTCATCAGTTTTCCAGAAAACTCGGTTTTTCATTGTGCCACATTATTTAAATTTCATTCGATCGAGTTAAAAATTTTACCAGAGGTATTCAAGATCATAGAGCAGAAATGTAATTTTGGAATTTTATTTTAGACCTTTCTTTACCGAGTTATACGGTTTCTAAACTTTAAAAACTTGGTTTTTGAAAGGTTTTCGGTATTTTCCTATAAATGAGGGGGGGGGGCTAGCACCCTTAAAGAAGCTGAAAATACGCAGAACTGTTTAAAAATGAGTCAGTTTTGCTTCAGCTTATGTTGTTTCATCTAACGTACTATGTTTGTAGAGAAAAAAGAAATTTTTTCTCTTTTCATGGAGAAACGTCGAAATTATTTTTCTTTACGAATGAATAACGCTTCACTCTATGAATCATAACCATTGATTTGCATGCAGTTCTAAAAGATTGAAAGAAAAACTGTCTTAAACTCGATTCTTTTTTCCAGTATTTGAAATTATCTGAAATTTTACTACACGCTTTGTAACATGTTAGTCTTATGGAATGATTTAAGTTGAGTTATGTATGATGAGTGAAAATCGACGAAATCTTCGACCAGAAGAAATAGCGGAGAATAAGGAAGATATCACACTTATATGGTTAGACCAAAACATTGATGATTCAAACGATTCTCAAGACACACAAACAACTTTTAAACAATTGAATAATTATGTCCAGTTTTATACCGATCCACTCTTATGTATTGATTATATTCGAACAATTAAAGATGAGCTAATATTTCTAGTTGTCTCTGGCTCATTGTCGAAACAAATTCTACCTCACATTTGCTGTTTGCCATCTGTACATTCGATATTTATATTTTGCATTAATCGCAACGATTATTTGTTTTTACAAAATGATTATCCGAAAATAGTCGACATATTCATTGATCAAGAATCATTGTTCAAATCAGTTCGAAATACGCTTCATCGAGTATCGAAACAGACAGTTGCATTTAGTTTATTCGATCAAAAAAATCAAAAATCCATCAGAGATTTGTCAAAAGATTCAGCCTCATTTCTATGGTATCAGTTACTTATTGATATTTTAAAGCAAATGCCACATACGGAACAGGCCAAACAAGAAATGCTTGATAAATGTTCAGATTATTATCGTACAAATAGCTGTTTTTTGGAAAAAATTGAATTATTTCGTTCCACTTATACATGTGATAGAGCCATTGAATGGTTCACTGAAGATTCATTTGTTTACAGGTTACTTAATAAAGCATTACGAACAGAAGATGTTGATTTACTTTATTTATTCCGGTATTTTATCATTGATTTATGTAATCAATTAGAATTAGTGAATAGAATCATTCAAAATGCGACGACCACCCGAGAAGAAATTCTAACATTGTATCGTGGGCAACAAATCTCCACACAAGAATTTCAGAAATTGAATGAGGGTGTCGGTATTCTAATATCAACCAATGGGTTTTTTTCAACAACTCGAGATATCAATGTTGCACTTGATTTTGTTGCCGGTACATTTGACACAGACGAATTAAAGGTGATTTTGTTTGAAATAAAAGTTGACTGTAGGTTAAAAAACGTGACGTTTGGTGATATAAACAAATACAGTAAAATGAAATGTGAGCAAGAAGTTCTCTTTAGTCTTGGTGCTGTATTTAAAATAGATGAAGTTCAATATGATACAAATTTGCAGTTGTTCAAAATAAAAATGACAGCAACAGACGATGGTTCGAAAGGTGCTGAAGAATATCTCAACTATGTGCGGCGACAACTAGATAATTATACTCCAACGATTTTATTTGGACGTCTTTTATGGAATGAAATGGGACAGCTTATGAAAGCGGAGAAATATTTTCATACGTTACTTAAAACATTACCAAATGATCACGAAGATCTTTCTGCTGTGTACAATCAATTAGGTAACGTATATTACCGAAAAGGTGAAGTAGATTTAGCACTAGAAAATTCTCTACGCGCCTTCGAACTACGTCAGAAACTATTGCCTTCTGATCATCCTCATTTAGCTGGTTCGTTAAACAATCTTGGAGGTATTTATTTGTTGAAAGGTGACTTGGGCAAGGCAATGACTTGCTGTACACAAGTGTTGGTTATGAATGAAAAAAATTATCCAAACGATCATGTTTGTAAAACAAATACATTGGCCACAATAGGTTTGATATATAAGGCAGAAAGGCAGTACGACGCTGCATTAGATTTTATGAAAAAAGCTTTCCAAATGCGAAAACGGCTCTTACCTGATAGCCATCCACTTATTGCTGATGGACTGTATAAAATTGCCTCTGTGTACGAAAATAAATTAGATTATAAGAATTCACTTGACTACTATCACCAAGCATTTGAAATGATGGAAAAAGCTTTGCCCAATGATCACGAACATCTTCTTCGAACTCTATCGGACATTGTTAGAGTTTATGCAAACGTCTCTGAATACAACATTGCTCTACAATTTTGCAAAAGCAAACTTCATCTTCGCCGCCGATCGTATACTACTAGTGAAAATCATTTACATAAGCTAGCTCAAACTTTTAAAAATATGGGTGATAGTTTTAATGGAGCACTTGAATCACTTGACTTTTATAGTCTAGCTTTAGATATTTTACAAAACTCAGATCATCCAATAACAATCGAATGCCATAGGGGTATGAGTGTCGCGTATTTTAATCAAAATATGCTTGATGATTGTTTAAGTCATCGTCTAAAATCATTGGAGATTGAGCAAAAATTATACGTATCTAATCCAATTCGTTCAGCCGAATCATTACACGATATTGGTAAGATTTATATAGAAATAAGAAATTATTCGCAAGCTCTTACATATTTGACAAAAGGTTTGGAAATATTTGAGGCAAATTACACTACCATGAAGGAATATGAGACCATGAAAACTATTCGAAATGACATAGTTACAGTCACAGAAAAATTAAAAATGTTATCGACTATAAAGTGTATTTAAATAAAATAAGTGTTTACATCTGTCCAACGTCGAATATTAGTGTAACTTAAACGCCAGTTTTTATTGGATATTTGTAATGACACCATTGAATGTATTCTATGACGAGCGTGTAGAAACTTATGATTAGGAGAAGATATTCACTATACCCTTCCTCTCTGCCTTCTAAGACTATAGGCATCAGAACAATTTCAAGATAGTCGCAGCTTCCAAAAATAGAATTTGTAAAACGAGATAGTTCACGAAACGAGTATATTTTGCACAAAAAATATGCTGGAAGACGTCTTCCTCTCCTCCCTGTCCTAAGTGCCAGTTTTACTCCCGTATCTACCCGGCTAATGCTCTTTATTGAATATTCTTGAGTGTAAGATAGATTTGTCGAAAAGCCCAAAACCTGGCTATATTAAACTTACATTAGTTGATCAGGATGGCTTTTTGACGGCCTAACGACTGAAACTGCACGTGTTTTAATGAATTCTGAAGCTTCAATAAAACCGTCCGCTAAAAAGCATGAAAACGCTTTCACGGTTTTCCTTTTCACGCTTTTAATGTCATTGTTTTCTTTTGACAAACGGTCAGTTCATGATTTTATTTCTACAGTTTCGACCTTTACGATACTTTTCCATGGTTTTAATTGTATAGTTCTTAAACTGACGGTTTTATTGTAGGATTTTTCTTCGATGGTTCGAAAGCGGACGGTTTTGTTTCTATAGTTTTAACCTTTACGGTTCTACTTCCATAGCTTTTCTTTTATGCTTTTGCAGTTTATCGTTTTCATAATGTAGTTTTTTACTTCATGGTTCTACGGTACGGTTTTCTTTCGACGGCTTTGGATTTTACGGGTTTTATTTCACCGTGTATGCTTGATAATACTTTTTACCCTTTTTATTGGGATTTCCTCAAAACATCAGATTCTCCTGATTTTCCACTCACCCTCACCCTCAACAACTACCAAGACGTTTTCTTCGATCAAAAACCACACCAATAGGATCAGAGAGTCATGTAGATCAAATTGGTATACCTTTTTGGGTGTTATTGTCCTTTCTTCTGGGTGTTAGTGGGTGCTTATTTGTAAAAATGGCTAAAAAATTCAGTTATTAGTGATTGTTTAGGGTGTTAGTAGACGCAACTCAACGAGCTCTATCGATTTCCTATTTCAGATTTTAATTTCCAGGATTTTTCGGTGTTAGTGGATGTTAGCACGTTTTACAAATATCCGTTTATATTGTATATGAGTAATTGTAGTTTTTGTAAAGCTTTTGTTTTTGTGTTACATAGATCTGATTTTCGATGTTTATTTAAACTATAATGGATATACTTTTGCGGCCTAAACAGAATCTGATAGCCAAATAGGTGAATAAGACGTCGGCAGCACTATTACTGTTTGAAAGAGAACACTATGTAAAATCGTCATTATCATCATCATCACTCGGCTGCTCTGGAGCAGGCGACCACAATCTTCTTCCATTTGTGCTTACTCTTAGCATCATTTAAGCCAGGTTTTCTTACTGCTCTTTTTCTGGCGTTCCAGCACTTCAGTTGCTGCAGCATCTATACTTTCAATCAGCGTATCATAACAGCTCTGGATCTTGACCTTCTCACCTTTATCCAAATTTGGTTGATCATTTGCTCTGACATTTTGAAGAGCTTCAAATCTATTCGCTAGCACCTTGTTGAATCTCTCGTTTACCCTATCATTCTTCAGACTTGCATAGTTGTAACGAATGTTTGTGACACTACATTTCTTTGTAGCTCTTAATCGTAATTTGAATTTACAGCACACAACTCGATGATCTGAGTCAACGTTCATTGTGTTGTAAGCCCTACAATTACGAACCGAATTACGCCATTTCGAGTTGACAAGGATATGATCTAACTGTGCGGTTTGACCAGATGTATGTCTCCACGTCCATAATCGACCTTGACGATGTCTAAACCTTGATTGTATTTCTCGCATGTCATACATTTCACATAATGCAATCAACCTCTCTCCATTGTCATTCGTTTTATCATGATACAACGATGATCCAATTGTTCTAGACGACATCTCTCTTCCAACTATGGCATTCATATCAGCTAATACCAATTTTACATTGTGCTTTGGTATAGACTTGATACAATCTGATAGAGCATCATAAAACTCACTCTTTTCATCGTCGTTTGCCATATCGGTCGGAGCATACGCTGATAGAATTGTCAAAGCTGGATTGCCTGCGAAATAAGCAACTATGATTCTATCATTGACTCTTTCAATGTTCATTAGCAATTCTTTATACTTGGTCTTCATTAATAGTCCAACACCGCCATTTCCTTCTTCCGTTGCTGATGCCAATCCTAGCAGCCATTCGCCATCATCCGAATATCTATATTCAATCTCTGTATCTTTAGATCTTTGTCTATGTTCTTGTATAGCGACAATATCTACATCTTGTTCCTTACAGCATG
>CAJNOQ010002653.1:0-23258 GCA_905250885.1 Didymodactylos carnosus | reverse complement strand
AAATCCAGTCTTTGGAGGCCTAGCGGCCCGTCTCATGTTAGTATTCGGAATCAGCACACTCGATTACCTATTGTTCGCTAAGTTTTAAGCTAGAAGCGATTTATCACTTGGTGTCCTTTCCTCGTAAGTCTAACTCTTCTCTAGTTACCATAGTTTGTACTAGATGATTTATTTTTAATTTGATCAAAAAAATTGAAAAGCGTTCTCCAAATAATGTTACCCATTCTCTTTTCAGCTATAAAAAAGATCCATTCTCTAAAAAATGTGGATTGTTCACTATTAAATGTTGTCCCACGTTACAGATAGGGGTGCCCTGATACCTCGGAGGCAGAGGAGGAAGTCAATTCCGGAGTAAATTTTTATGCTTTTAAAAATTGGAGTAAAACTAAAAAAAGAAAAAGAAATACTCGAAGCAGTTTACTTCTAAAGCAAGACTGAATTTCCTTCTGTTTAACTCTATTTACCAATCTGAGAGTAAGCCTTTACTCTCAAAATGGGAATAAATATCTTACACTAAAACTGATAGTAAACGCCTTACTCTGAAAATGGGAATAAGCGCTTTACTTCGAAACTGAGAGTAAGCCCTTTATACTCTAAAAATGAGAGTAATTGTCTTACTCTCAAAATACGAGTAAACGCTTTACTCTGTGGGATATTCTCGTAAGTCAAAGATCTAATTTTCGGAGTAAATTTTTCAGAAAGCAGGGGGATCCCTCCTCTCCCTACGATCTACTGATGTGATTTTACAAGATCTTAGAAACGCATGCGAATTCTTGTCATAAGATCTTATAAGATTTCACAATATTGATGCCTAATCGTACCGCAGAAATTTGCTACGATTTATAGTATATATAGATACATATACATGATCGATTTGGTTTAAGCTTTAATCTTGAACCAGAACGAAATCGAGAATATAAATTCCCATTATATCATTCTGAAACTTAAACTATCAAAACACAAAATCAATCCTTGCACGAAGCTAGGATCGAACACACGAACTTGATCTTTGCAGACGAACTGCGTAATTTTTTTTCTTTCTATAGCTTCACCAATCAGGTGAGCATAAAATGAAGTACAAGGCTGAGGAACGTGACTAAAAATAATATTAGGACGTCAGGATCTTATATATGCTTTCAACAAAAGAAAAAATAATGTGGAGAGATTGGAAGTATTGATAGCAATGAGTAGACATATCAGACAGTACATTATGAAAGCTACATGTTCATCTCATGCATCTACATCGAAAAATATCATGAAAATGCTAAGGTCAGCGTTCATCTCGAAGAGGACAGTATTACCAACTACATGTGTCAAGCAAGAAAAAAGTATGTAATAGTTTGATGAAAATGTTAATTGGATGAACGTATCTAGATAAAAATGTAAACGAAAAATTCTGTCTCTCTCTCTCTCTGTCTCTCTCTCTCTCTCTGTATTCGTAATCTTCTTCGTTATGTTTACATTATTGACCGGTTACATAAAATAAAATAAAAAGGATTTTCTTGGCTAAATACTTGTTTTTTGTATGTCAACACTCCATTTTCATCTGCTTTGATCATCAACTAACAATATTTTCTTGCATCCTAACTATGTCCTCGTGGAAAAAACAAGGATGCCATTGGTAGGATGTCTACCATACTTATGTATTCCAAAAAAACGAAAATCATTATCAATTGAAAATTACTGTGATAAAGGTGGAAAAGGTCAAGTTGAAATAAATAAATTATTTTTACGTCGTGTTGAGAGTATAAGAGTAAAACCAACAGAGTTCAAAAATGGTCAGCCAGTGTTAATTGATAATGTATCAAAAAGGTAAAGTATTACGGTTATGGGTTTTGATTATTAACACGTTTTGATTATCAATTTTACGTTTAGAAAATCGAAAGTACGACCTGCAGAACCAAACGGTCTCTTTCGACAGCTGCTTGGTCAATCAAAATCATCGAAACCCGTGGTGCCGATTGTTGATACTACAAAACTTGATGATACTGAACTTGATTGTGAAAGCCACGTATCAAATACCTATAAGCCAACACGTACTTCGTCACGTATCCAACAACGAGCAAAAGAAACTAGCAAACATGCTACTACAAAAACATCACATAAAACGCATAGAAGACCACCTATCGACTACAATCATACCAAGAAGAAGAGAGAATCATTAAAAACGTCGTGCGAACCACGGACGAAGAAATCATCAGTGTCATCGAATCGACAACATCATCCTCCAACACCATTAAAAGAAGTTATTGAGACAAAAAAAGAAAAAATCCCATTACGAAAAACTGTTTCAACTGCGCCAACCTTTTCCTTGCCCGACTTGCAAACGTCTAATGACGTAGATAAAAGAAGTGACACAAGACTAAAGCATTTAGTTAAGCCGTCTGTTGAACTTAGTGTAGAACAAAGCAGCAACTTAATTCCTCTAGATACGATTGCGTCTGGAAAATTCGAAATGGACTCAGTAATTCAAGAATCAGAGAAAATTGATAGTACTGTATCGACATCGACCATATACACGGCGAGCGTAATAGAGTCACGCAGTGATGCATCAAGTTTATCGCAATGGTCAACAACAACTTATCCAGACTCTGACAGTGAGCCGACAAAAAACGATACGGATAACGTTACATCTCATCTGCTCGATTCATTCAAGGGTTTGAAAACTGATCTCAGTCCTGAAAAAGAACAATCACGAGTAAAAAATAGTCCATTGATAAAAAAAATAGAAACTGCTTTACCACAAAAAGTCGATGACATAAATAGTGTGATCAATCGTAGACAATCCTTTGGTGTTGAACGTTGCTTACCAGATCATTCAATATTAACACAAAAACATCGATCGTACGATCATCTTACAAGTTACTACCTAATTAATCTTGATAAAAATTTGAATTCACAAATATCCTGTATTAAACAAGATAGTGAAGCAACATATATGGATGAAACGAACATAAAACTGGATAGTCAATCCTCACCACTAGAAGAAAAACCAAGAACAATCAAACCGAAAAAACCATTAAAACGATCAGGAGACACGGATAATATGTCAAGATTTCCAAAAACCACAAAGACTTTACCAGTTAGTAAACAAGTTCTTCGGCATGTCACCGAACTGATGAAGCATGACAATGCTAAAAAACATCATATAGCGGCAAAAGATATAGAATCAGTACATTTATGATAATGTGAACAAAGCAACAGTAATATGAAATTTCCGTCTTTATTTGAAATAAAACAGACGGACTTATGTTAGAGTACATTTCATAATGTATGTCGAACAACCACACGTTTTTCTATAAATATATTCGTTCAAAAAATCTGTTTTTTTGAGTAAATTTCAAAAACAAATTAAAAAAATTAGTTTTACTAGACTATCTTTGTGTACAATCTCGTTGTAAGGCACACTCTTAAAGTAAGACTAACACTACTATCGAGTTTGCTATCTTTTCAACTGGAAATAATTATAATTGTTTGAAGAATCGAATTAAGATTAAAAAAATATTTAGCGTATCTTTCCGAGTTTCTTAGTGACATCTTTATTAACACCTTGCTACTTGATGTTTTATAATATAATCTGCAGAGAGTTTTGTAACTAATGGTATGAAATGGTCAATGGTAGTTATTTTTTCTAGGTAATTTACGGATAACAAGCTCGTCAAGTTCCTTTCTAACCTGTTGCACGTGTTTCAGTCGAGTTAGAATGTTTTAAACAATATTTGTACCATAATTTGCTGCTTGAGGGTAGCAATGGACGAGATTCTTGCGAAAAGTGTGTTTCTTAACAGAAGTGCAAACAGCTCTTCTAACAATCATAAATACAAGTAAATGCAAAAATGGTCAAAAAAAAAGCAGCATCATCAGCTGGTAATATCAAAGTGTTATCACTGTGTGATGGAACGTTTGTTAATGATCTTGTACATAAGCAACAGAAATGAATCCAAGTCAAGTTAGATTCTTACATATATTCGATCAAAAATTTAAATCTGGTGCATTGGTTCAGAAAAAGCAAAGGGAGATAGAAGAAACCAAAAAGCAAACCTGATATTTTTTATACTTTTGACTAGTTTTATATTATTAAACTGAGATAGTCTGTCATCATTTAACACCTTCGTTATTGTCTTGTCCCTCTGTATTTTTGCAATACTCTTAGAAGAACAGTATTTGTTACTGACACATAATGTTGTTCCTATAGCATCTTTTTACAGTTTTCTGATTTTATTATTTCACAAACATTTCTTGGGTGTTTAGCTGTTCATGCTGTTCACAATCTGTCTTATTTTCTAAAGATTAACTTCATCTGTTCAATCGAGAATAGAATTTACTTGCTTACTAGAACTCATTGATAATATATGCAGTGATCTGTTTCTTTGAATAATTGCTGTTTTCTGAATCTCTGTTTATTTGATTCCTAATCTCGTGTGTGTCTGTTTCATCTTTCAGATTATTCGACTTTTTTTCTTTAAACAGTTATGCCATTGAAACGAAAAGTTCGAAATCTTCCACAAGACGAATGTGATAACGACCAGGTATAGGTTAGATTTCAATGTTTGCTTCAAGATCCACTCATCTTGATATTGTACTTTGTAGATGTCATTCTTCGATCCGGTTTATGAAATATCTTTGTTGAACAATGATATGAATGATTCTGATAAAGATAGTGGAGAAGGCGAAGATGATGAGAGCATTCATTCATTACCCCGACAACGGGTCACGGAATCAGACGATATTCTCTCAGCTGCAGACCTGGTCACTAGTAACGGCAGTGATCAAATTGATGTAAGCGCAAGTGTTAGAAACTGTATCGAAAGCTTTGTCATTGACGTTTTCTATTGTGTTCAGCAAATATCGACAACAAAAATAGCTAATCGTATTAAACAAATTCAAAATTCGTTGAAGCAAGCGAAAACCATGTTAGAACCAATGGAAAAAATGAAAGATCTTATCGTAAGAATTTAACAATTTATTTTTTAATGAACATTTTCTTCCCAAGGTTTCTTCTTCAAAAATGAAAGCTAGAGAGAATGGGATATCCTCACTTGAATTTGAGTAGTTTCAAATATCAAGTGTAATACTAAATGTCTACATAAATAAACATAGCAAAGATTGGTTTGGACAAATTTTTACCTTTTTATAGCCAGATAGTGAACATCAATGTGAAAAATTACGTTCAATTATATCTAATTTACAAGAACAACAAACTGGTTATATGCAATTACTCGATCTTATACTCGTAAATTCTGATGAATTTTGATTTCTGCTTCATTTAACTCTTGTATTACGCTTGTACCAGAGTAGTTGTAGCACTATCATTTGTGTAGCACGCTTGTTTTTTTTTGCTTTTGTCTAATATTATCACACTAATTCGCTTACAAATACTATGATAACAAACAAATTTCAATCGTATCATGTTTTCTCCACTTAGACATCAACACCATACCATCCAACATCTGAACAAGTAAACAATGAAGATTTTTATGACGATTTAAATCAACAAGAAAAGTCGTTGCAAAATTCAAAACATACGATTGTTCGTAATCCTAATGTAAGTTACGTTAAGTGAAACGACATTGAGCGACTTGATAAAAATCAAATTTTCTGCAACTTTAGTTTATTGTAAAAACAAACAAAACTATTGTAAAAAACAATAATCATACAATTGTAAGTTCATATTTCGATCCAATACCCGTAGTCGTTGTCGATGCATGCTTAGTATCGTTATCTTGTACACATCAGTTTCTTGTACACATACGTCAAATCTTAGACAGAGTACCTTAAGACAATGTCTGAAATTTTCATCGTTTTTCTGTTATTTCTTGGCCGTTTTTTATCAGAAAAACTTACTATTCAACACGGTGGTAGACTGAACATTTTTCTACACGTTCATGTAAAATTTTTTTGTCTCCGACCAGTCTTGAGCCAGATCCAAAATACGAAGAGTTTCATAAAAATGTCTCTAATTACTCTAATTCGGATGAATAAAGACACTTCACTTGTACTCTTGGGATAAATAAAGACACTCCATTCAAATACATGGAGTTTTAATGAACAATTCCTTGTTAATTAAGCCTAAGAATGATTGATTCAAAAATACTCATTTTATAGCCTAAATCTTCCTCTCTCTACCATATAGTTTCGAGCTCATTAAACTGATTAAGACACAATTATGTATGCACCAGTATCAGTATACTGAATACTGACAATACTGATACTGATCAATTGATGTCGAAAACAATTTTGTTTTATCTTCAAGAGGAAAGTCTGTTGTATAAGATTACCTTAAACTGTCGTGGTTTTTCGAGAAATCATGTAGTCTTCCAAAGTATTTGATCGATATATTGGTCAAATCTCATCCTTTTTTGTCCAAAATTTTCTGGTCGATAAAAACAATTTCGAAGAATCTAATAAGCTCAATGTTTTCTTCAATATTCGATGGTTCTAGGAGCTTGAAGAATTAGATTGCGAACTTTTGGCATTTAAAACGTGAAGAAAAAGTCTTGAATGTAGAATCGTGATTACTTCTAATCAGTTCTAGGCGATTTTCACATATGTGATACAGTATAGCGTTCTAAAGAACTTTATCATTTGGTATAATACCAGAATCGACTCCTGAGAGACGACAGAGGTTTGCTTCTGAAAATCCTGTGTACTTCAATGGAGTGTCTCTATTTACCCCAATGCATAAAAATCGAAAAAAGACAATTTCGAGTACAACTAATTGTGTCTTAATTACCTTAATGAGTTCAAAAGCTATATGGTAGAGAGAGGAAGATTTAGGCTATAAAATGAGTATTTTTGAATCAATCATTCTTAGGCTTAATTAACAAGGAATTGTTCATTAAAACTCCATGTATTTGAATGGAGTGTCTTTATTTATCCCAAGAGTACAAGTGAAGTGTCTTTATTCATCCGAATTAGAGTAATTAGAGACATTTTTATGAAACTCTTCGTATTTTGGATCTGGCTCAAGACTGGTCGGAGACAAAAAAATTTTACATGAACGTGTAGAAAAATGTTCAGTCTACCACCGTGTTGAATAGTAAGTTTTTCTGATAAAAAACGGCCAAGAAATAACAGAAAAACGATGAAAATTTCAAACAGTGTCTCATATTTACCCCAAGATATTCTAGATTATAATTTTTAAAACATATGTTATTTAAAGTTTAGTTTTGAAGTGCATTTAGTTATCACAATTGTTTATACGACATTATTCTTTTGCTTTTATGTGATTTGCTACAATATTTACTTGAGCTACTTACATTTGTTTTTTGTTCTGAAATTTTTCAGGAAGAAAATCTAAAAAATGAAAACGAAAGTAATAGTTTTCTATCGTCTCGTCCGCGTATCGAAAGTAAAATTGGTTTCGTTCCAATAACATCAAATGGTGAAAGTCGAACAAATGGATTTTCTGATAATGAAATGCGTAATGATAATTCGAATTATGACTCGTTAGTAGGCAGTTTAAAATCGGATACAATTACTTGGCGAGAACAATCAACATCTGATGATAGTCGAAGTGTCGAAAGTACTATTGATAAAGTTAATGAAAAAGAGACTGCGAGAAACTTAATGCTACAAAAAGAACAGGTAAGACTACCTGATATGAGTCTCTGTGTTATTTTACGTATTCTTCTTTTAGTTGCGAGCACTTCAGGGACGTAAAAGAGCTCTACTTGCTTTACAGAAACGTTCTGAACAACGTTTGCAAGAACAACAAGAACTTCTTAAAAACTCAAAAACAACGAAACAGCCAATATCATACAGTAATACAGCAGCTCAAAATAACTCCGACTCACTTGAACGACCATTATCGAATATATCTGGATTTGAGCCAATTATAGATGATAGTGATGATCATGTCATTATGAATACACAAGGACAAAAACAACATCAAAATATTTCGGAAAAAGATTTACTGTACGATATAGAAACATTAAGAAATCGTTTAAAATCGTTACGAGGATTGTATGATCAGAAACATCATGTGGAATTAGAAATGTTAGCACAAGAAGAACAAGAGACAGAAAATAAGCGACTAATGTCGAGGTAGTAATAAAATTGTAAACTAAAATATGAGACTATTATCTACTCCTATTTTTATCCATCTCTTGCTTTAGTCAGCTACAATCAAAACCTCCATTATCAGCACGTTCTGATTCGTATGTAATTCAACAAACTATTGATAGTGATTTGTATCCTCATGGCAAAAATCTATGGATAGAAAATGCCCGCACTCGTCGGATAAACAGTGCCAATGCAAAGAAATCAAAGCCTATATTATTATCAAAAACAACAAATCGTTTAAAAAAATTAAATCATGTCAAACACCGTTTAGATGAGCTAGAACAAATTGTCAATTATTACAATTCAGAAGCAAATGAAATGATTGGTGACAATGATGAAGATGAAATGGAAAGAGAAGAAACGGTTTATGAGGAGCAATCTATTCAACCATCAGATGCTATAAAATTAAAAATGTTAATGGCAAAAACAAAAAATCAAGATGCACAAAATTTAGATCAATTATCAGATGAATTAAATGGAAAACGAATGTACGTATTTTGACAATTTATATTCATTTTGTTAAATGTCAATGTTTTAAGGGAATTACTGAAAGCTAAAACAGCTTTAATAGAATTACAACAATTGGTTACAACAATTCAACCAGACAAATTATCATCTTATTCTTCAACGCCTGTTAAACAGCAAACAACAGCAACAAATAAGAACGACTATGATTTACGTAATGATCGATTTACCGTTATTCCATCAGTATCAAAAGATCAAAGAAAAACATCTTTATTATCCTACGTTTTGTCGCCAAAACAACAACAAACTCAATCGTCTGTCACAAGTTATGCTGATGCAAAAATGGCTGCTCAACATCGTGAAATAGAAAGATTAGTTGAATCACGTCAACGTTTACATACAATTAAAGATCAAATAGCATCATTACACAATAGTATGAATAATAATAATAATACACAAACCCCTCCAGAAAAGACTGATGCCGATTTTTCATCAAATTCATTGACAAAAAAAGGTATGTTCTATTTATTAAGAAATAAATTAGTTAATCGTTTGTTTGTTTTCTTGTCTATAAGATCAATTCAACGATCCACTTTGGTCACAAATGCATCATCAACTAAATATGCGAGAAGATATATACTCAAAAAATCGAAATGAATGTACTGAAATTGATCATAGTAAAATGAAAACATCCACAACACAACCATTGGTTATAAGAAGAAGAGTAGAAAATGATAAAAAGAGAAATAATAAGCATGACGAACGATTAACAACAGAGTAATTTGATAATATTCTGTTGATAAGTTTATAAAATATATTAAAATATTATTTTAATTTTAGATGGTTGTCAAGTGAAGAAAATACATCGAACACGGAAGATAACGGTCGAGAAAAAATTGGTAAAAATTTTTATTTATGTGTTCCAACTGACCATATTTAGGAAGGAAAATATGTTGATTTTAGATAAACGAAGTCATCGTATTAAACAAGGAAATTTTCATGCTCCAGAAGATATTGTAGCTGAAACTGAACGCTTCCATCCAGCTTCAAATACTAATAATCCAGCTACAAGTGATCTTAGTGAACAAATGAATGAAATACGACATTGTCTAGTGAATTTCATACGTGAACAAAAAACGTTTAATGACACAATTGAACAGAATATTCGAAAGGTTGGAACACCGTCCACACCGGGAGGTAAAATATGGTAGTTTAAGATATTTTTTCATTTCTAATCTATTTGTTTTATACATTAGTAACTCCTATAGTAGCTGATCCTGTTTTTCTACAATTACAACAACAAATGTTAACACAAGGTCTTATTGTTAATTTGAACTCAGCCTATCGGGAAATAGCTGTATTACAAACAGAAATTAATTCATTACAATCAGAAAACTTACGTTTATCATCGGTGAGCCAACAAGAACAAGTACAACAACAACAGCACAAACAACAGCGACATTTTTTTCAAAGAGATGATTCAAAAGATTCAATATGTAGTATTGGACAAATTAAAAATATAAATAATCAAAATGAAAACATTCGTTTAAATCGTTATAAAAAAGATTATGATGAACAAGTGCCAAATATTGAGAATTCAAGTAAAACATCGTTCAATAGTCAAAGTAGCGGAAAACAGACAATGATTTACGTCCAAAACAAAAATAATGAACATTTATCGAATAGAAATGAAACACCCACGAGACATCAACGAAATAGTAAGAATGAATGAACGTTTTGATAACATGAGAGTTCTACATAATTTATATATTTTTCTCTTAGTGATGTATACGACAGAACAATGTAGCTCTCCAAAATTAATGAATTATCCATCTAATTATGATACTATGACTCATCATCAAGGATATCGTCGTTCTTCAAAAGACAATATCCAAACAAATAAAAATAAACCATTTATAATTCGTCGAAGACCGCTGTCATCGACAACAGATGATAAAATTGATTACAATCGTCAAAAAAATATGCGTTCAGATAAAAATAGCAGTCAGTCGTCCATTGACCGATTCGATGAGCAAAAATCTACACCATCATTGAGTAGTTTTCTGTCGTCACGTATACAATCTCGTTCATATAATGATCAAAATAGTGACAATGAAACGATTGATCGATATCGACAATATGGCGAGAAGATACATACACCATCTTCCTCACCATCAATGTTATATAAAAGTTTAACACATGAAAACATACGTGCATCGTCTATATTCAATATTGAAATAAAACCACGTGTAAGCATCTATTTATATTAATTTAGTATCAATCATAAACAAATATTATTCTTTGTTTCTTTTTATAAGGATTTTGATAATATTGATATTCAAACATTGGATTTACAAATTAAAACTATAATGGTTCAATTGATTCCATATATGAGATTACATATAAACGAAATATTTAATCCAATTGTTTTGAATGATATTAAAGATCGAATTTTGTTTTTGTCTAAACAACAACCAGATTCGTCTCAATTTGTTCGAAATTATCAAAATCAATTTTCTTCGGTTTTAACAACAACAATAGCAAAATACTGTGGAAAAACGTAAGAAATTTTAAAGATAAAACTGTTCAACACTAAACTGATTTACTAAAAACTGGAGAAACCTTCTATTATTAGTTGTCTAGATCAGGCATTGAGAGTGTTTCCCTTGTTAAGATATATACCAACTATAATCATTTTTAATCAACTTTAATTTAGTATACGGGAGTGTGCTGTAGATCTGATTCGAGATATATCAGAATTATTATTCAATGAATTAGCTATGTATAAATTGTATGAAAATTCAAAATCTGTGAAAGCTAATCAAAATTCAGGTCGATACGATGATTATTCTCCTTCGGTAAGTTGTTTATATTATTTTCTCCGTATAATTTTTTATTTTCAAATTATTTATTTCAGCTACCATCGGCTTTTCAACAACAACAATCATTGGATGAAGAATTGGATAAAAATGATGATGAATATCAAATTGAACTTGTTCAATCGGAAAGCAAACCGTTGATGTTAGTTGGTAGTGATGAAGAAGACAATGATGCGGATGAGGAAAATAATTATGTTGAACAGCCTGAAACTGCAGTCTCTCGTCAACAAACAGATATTAAACAACAACTACAGCAACACTCTCAATACATTGATAACGATGAAACATTCAAAACAAATGACGGAAATGAAACAACAGATTTAAATTCAAATGGTAACGATTATGTGCTCGTTAATCGTACTAAAGAGAATTTAAATAGTGAACAAATACCACAAGAACAGTCTTTGTTATTTGTTCAAAGTCATATCGATCGTAATCAAGAAGAAGATAATAATGAACCTCTTTCGAGTAAGAGCAACATATTTTTCATCAATTAGAGCAATAATAGGAAAACTCTCATAATATAATTAGGACATCAGAAACATGTTTTTTTTTTGTATTCTAGGTTCAAGTGCTTGATAGTGGTTTGATTTATACAAACAAGAGTTTTTACAATATTTCTTTCACTTTTGCACGTAGTGTTATGGGTATTTAGACTCACTTTACCTATATGAGAATGATACTTTGATCCTCTTTTTACCGTTCACGAGAATAAAATTTCGTACGTATCTGTTCACTGTGGTATATACTAAAATGTTTTCTACTTGTCTCTTTCTACTAATCTCAATCTTTTTTTTTATCAAAGTCGTTTTCTTTTATAACATGTAGCACTTTTCTGTGGGAATGATGAAGTTGGCATCTATAATATATTCATACATGCACCATGTGAGATAAGCTAACTTTTGGCTCAGTGATTCAGCGAGTATTTCTCGAAATATTAGAGTTTCTTTTCAAAAATTGAGTAAGTCCTTTTCTTTATAAGCATAATTAATAGATATTGCTACACTCTGTTATTTGCATACCGTGAAGGATTTTATGTTAATTTTTTCGGTTTTTTCCATCCACACTAAAAGCATTCCAATATTTTTTATAGCTATTTTGTAAGATACTCTGTTCTGTTCTTTTTTTTATCTTTTCGAAGTTTGTCCATTTTGATAAGACTACTGCACCGTTAATATCAAATTAAAAAATTAGTTGCTTTGTTTTTATTGCAATCAATACTAATGTTACTTTTACAATTTATCATGAAATTTAATAAATTTAACTTTTTACCGTGAACTAAGAATATTGTTGACTCAAGTACCTATATCAAGATGAACTTGGAATTCTAGTGTCGAAAAAGTAATCAAAAAGATTTTCTTTTGAAAAAAACTTATTTTGTATTTGGATCATCTTATCACCCAAATTTATTTATGATTTAATAATATGTACAAAATATCTGACAACGATCGAGAAAACCGATATAAAAAAACCTTTTTCACAACAAAAGAAAGGCAACAAACATCTGACTTTTTGTTTTTCAAAAGTAGAAACTAGAAATATCTGACATTATCTATCTATAATAACAAAGACATTAAAAAAAATCATCTATAATTTGAATTTTTGTGTCGTTATCAACTGTCTCACATTCTTCTGGTTTCGGTGGTTCAATTAATTGTGTATTTTGTAAATAAATATGTTCTAAAGCTTTGTGTGCTGGTATACGTTTTTCTGGATCATAGATTAACATTTGCATTAGTAAATCAAGTGCATCATCGTTCACTTCTTTTAATACACATTTCATATTTTGTGGTGTCCATTTTGGAAATGCATTTTTATGATCGGGTAATTTAGAGAAACCTGGCCATATTTTATCATCGGGTGTGCCTAAAACAGGATATAAAACTTATTATTCATATACAATGTGAGCGGTATTATATGAATTTTTCTTACCAAGTGTGCGAAATATTCGAAATAATTGATCAATTTCACATTCACCAGGAAATAGAGGACGATTATGAGTTATTTCAGCATAGATACATCCAATTGACCATAAGTCAACACTTGTCGAATATTTTCGCGCACCCAATAAAATCTCAGGTGGTCTGTACCAAAGTGTAATTACCTAGAATTAAACAATCATTTAACATAAATTGAAAATGTTTTTTTTGCAAATATTAAAATTACATACCTCGTGGGTATACATTCTCATTGGTAATTGAAATTGTCTTCCTAAACCGAAATCTGCTAATTTTAAATATCCATTCCAATCGATTAAGATATTTTGTGGTTTTAGATCTCGATGTAGTATTCTGTTATTATGACAGTAGTTAATACCATTTAATAACTGCTTTAAATAACTCTTTGATACATTTTCAGGTAATTGTTGACAATATCTTTTCATGTAATCATATAAATCCTAAAATATCAAATGGGACAACTACATGACAGATATGAATCGAAGTTCATACTATACATACCATTTCCATATATTCATAAATCATATATAATTCTTGTGTTTGTTTTTCAACTTCAATGGCATATAATTCAATAATATTGACATGTTTTAATTCGCGTAATAAACTTATTTCACGTAATGCTGTACTTGGTACACCTTCATTGTTTAAATTAATGCATTTAATGGCTACATAACGTTGCTCAACAGAATCGTATGCTTTTCGTACAACACCATATGTTCCTTTACCCAACTGACGGCCAACATCATAACGATTGAACAATGTAATAGTACCGTCGTCATTCAATTTTCTAGTATTCTCTGCACAAAGCATAATCCAAAGAAAAAATAATCTAAAATTGTTAGAATTCATGTGAATTATTGTACATTTGACGTAAGAAAGATCTAAGACTTTGCTTTGATTACTAATACACTTAATAAAGAAAGACAATTTACTATCACAGTTCGGTATCTAATGAACTAGAAAATTTTGCCATTCAATTCATTTTTTCTATTTTACCGATTCAAATTAGTTTAGGTCGTCACTTAGCGACGTTTTTCTGAATATAAATTTATTTGACGCATGTTTTTCTTGTTCTTTTTACGTTAATTTATAACGATAATGCAATGTTCAAAAATCAAACGTTTAAACATGACAGGCATATTATTAATCATATTATTTTTGTCTGAAATAATTATCGGTACAATTACTCATTCGTTAACAGTAATATCCGATGCATTTCATGTTTTTTCGGATTTAATGGCTGTGATTATTACCACCATCGCAATAAAAGGAACATATTCTACTATAACAAATGTAAATCATACATACGGGCAGAAACGTGCTGAAATCGTTGGTGCATTTGCTAATTGTGTTATATTGTTTACCATATGTGCAACAATTATTTTAGAATCTATTCAACGTTTAATAGAACCGGTGCAGGTCCAAAATCCAACTTTAATTTTAATAATTAGTTTTTTAAGTTTATCGATCAATATAATAGGAGCACTATTATTGTACGATGTACATCAAAATTCACATCATCATGAATACATCAAAAATAAATCATCAACACATTTAGAAGAGATTATTGACGAACAGACAGGACAAAATTTTAATAGTAATGCATCCGATAATGAATTTGGATTGAAATTAAAACAATGGGATAATTATAATACAAAAATTATCGATTTATTTCATATGCAAACATCTATCGATAGCAATCTACGCGAAACAACTTATAATATATCCGATTCATTTTCAACTCTTAAATGTCGAAAGAATAACAAATATAAATGGAATATATCAGACACAAACTTGTTGTTTGGAGATACGAATTCCATTCATAGTGTAAAGCGAATACCATTTCCATCTAAAGATCGATCTATCGTTAATTTATGGAATAATTACAATACAAATCATAATGAAACGTTTCTTCATGATCATAATCACACATCAAAGAGTATGAGAAGTGTTTTTCTCCATTTTGTTGCTGATATTCTGACATCATTCTGCGTAATGATAAATGGTATATTCATAAATTTTATTTTTAAAGATAAAAATTTATGGTGGCAGCCATATATCGATTCACTTTTGTCACTCACCATCGTTTTGATCATTGCATTAAACACACTACCACTCACACAAGAATGTTTTTATATATTAATGCAATATTCACCGAAATCTATAAATATTGTTGAATTAAAACAGACATTAGCAAAATTAGATTCAATAACGAATATTCATGAAATACATATATGGCAAATAGATGATTTACGGACAATAGGTACTGTTCATTTAAGATGCAATGATATATCAATAGCAGATAAGATGATGAAGGAAGTGAAAGACATCTTTCACAAATATAATATTCATTCAATAACTGTTCAAATTGAATATGACGATAAATATACGAATGAATGTGGTTGTGTTACGGAAAATTGTAAAAGTTATCAATGTTGTACTTATTGAGAATGAAAAAAAATGTACATGTGTTTCTGTTAGAACGAAACTATTGGCTCATAATGAATGATCCATTGAAACCAAACATTTAGAAAATTTTATAACACAATAGTCTAGAATTACATAACCACCAAAAAATATAATATTTTATTTAATAGGAGTGAAAATAACATTTCGTTCTGTGTCACGACTCTAGCATAGAAGTTAACATGAGAGACGGTTAGTTTCTAGCGTTTTTCTGTTATCTAAAAGAATCTCTGTAGTGTATACATTTCTGACCTTCAGAAGTCTTAAACAAGAAATACGTTATCCCAAAAGCGATTTCTAATGGCTTCGATTAATATTCTTTGAACAATAGTGGATAAGTTCATCTCAGAACAAACGATAATGTAATATATGAATACGATAAATAGCAGATATACCAGGATTGTCCAAAACAGCGTGACTATAAATATCACATAAGTGAGAACCTAAATGATTATTTTTCGATGGATTTATTATTTAACCACAAAATATACTTTGTTATATTTTATCCTGTAGTATAAATATAAAAATAAGTACAAAATGCGTACATACTGTTCAGACGAATGAAGTCCATGAAAGTGACAACAAACATACATACACAATTATGAATATGTTCAACAAATATGCGCCAGAACAAGTATCTCCAAATAATCTAAAAATAGCAATCAATCATCTTGTTTTATTTATTATTAGGATTATGTGCTACATGATCACAAATAAATAGAATGAAAATATACATACTAAGAAAGCAACAAATAGTCTATATTATTTCAAGCCAGCAGATGCATGCGTTAATCAATGTAACCTATGAATAGTTTTCTATATAAATGATCATGAATGATGAATAGCTATCTAGAAATGTCAAAAAAGAATTTTAAGCAACTACTACAATTGTGAATGCATACAATCAGCTTGTCAAAATGAGTATGCTCTGAACAAGTTTCGAAACAAATTAATCAGTTGAGTGTTATCCTTCTCAAAAAGGATTGAGATTAAGGTTACGAAAAGAAGTTTGAAGGATTCAGTTTGACGTACCAGTTGATACCAGGACTCTGTTCAGTTCAGTGCCTTTGAACTGAATAGATTGAAAATTTGCAGTCCAAAGCTCTATTTCGTAATTTAAGTATTTTTCTGTTATGTAGATTTCTGAAATGGTCTAACAAATTTTATTTAGAAAAACAAACAAATGTGACACTCACACAAATAACAACACCAATGACAAAAAAGTTGCAAAATGCCTTCAAACTTCACGAAAATAGTGAACATTTGCTAAAAAAACGCGGCTCTTTCTTCAAAATAGAGCGTAGTCGAAGATATAGAATACGTTGCAACTTTGTGAAAAGTGCTTCACATCTGAATGAATTCTAGATCGTTAAATATGTTTGGGAACTAACCTTTTGATGGCTATAGAAAATACCCCGTTTGACATTATAAGAAAGTGGAAGTTTGAGATGACTCGTTGTTTTGTCTGTGTATCAGACGGAACACATAATAACGCTTACGTATAACGTTCAAAAATAGTTTACGTGATCCATGCAGAAAGTGCTACACAAGAAATTTAAAATCGAATAAAGTGTAAATTTAAGGACCACTTACCTGGTCGTTTAAAAAACAATCAATAAAAGGATGGAGAAAAAAAATAGACTGTAAACCCTTATAGATATCAATAATAATAAACACAAATGGATGATTTACTCATCTATGTCAGGGATACTCCTGATTAATCTTTTCTACGAGATGCAATACGAAAATAAGTCATAAAAGTAATTTTTGTCTAATTATAACATTTGTACGCTATTGATCTATTAACTGGGAATATAAAGGAGAAGCAAAGAAAGTTTACACTGTTTAATTTCATTGAAGTTTATTTATGTACATACATAGAGAGATATATCGTGTGTGTGTTGACATATGGACAAGTAAAAAATAACAAGAACATAAATACATCCACACATAAAAGAAAACACTACTTTAGAATTTTATTGATTTCTAATACCAAGAGCTTGTTCAAGTTCAGCTCGTTTTTGTTGAACTTTATTGTAAAAATATCGACTAACAGCTTCAAATGACCATTGTTCATAATAATATTCTGAACGACGCTCTTCTTCCATGTTACCATTTTGATCGGTCATTATTTTTAAATCTCGCGATTGTGATGCCAACCATTTACAGATAAAACCTTGTGGATCATCAGCAAATGACAAATAAAATTCACGACTCTGTTTCAATTGATTAATACTATCGATATATTGTAGAATCTAAATGGATAAAGAAAAAGAATATAATAATTTTTAAATAAAAAAGTGAAAAACTTGTATTTACTTTGCCATCGAGTTCTTCTAACTCATGAGTATTTTGTGGTGATAAAAATGTTCGCATTGTATCACGAACAGGATCATCAACTTCAACATCGATATCATAGCAAGCATGTTTTTTTGGATCAGTACCATCAATACTACAAAAACCAATTTTACATTTATTTCTTTTTTTTGTTTTATATTTAAAAATATCTTACCATAATGTATGATTAATAATAATCGGTTCGGGAGGTAAGATTAATTTATTCAATTTACCTGGTAGATCAGAAAATCTCATTTTTGAACAATCAAATATCTAAATGTAAGAAGGTTAACATTTCTTTTGATATCGTTTATTCAAAGATCAAAAAAAATCTCACTGATTGTAGATGTGCATCACAATTAATAAACTCTCGTTCTTCTGAATCTTGTAATTTATGTGTTTTGATATATTGCCACATGGCATGAATAATTGCCTGTCTTGTACCATTACTTAAGCTAAGTAAACGTGCTAAACGATTTTCTAATCGATATTGTTGAGGCTATATAAAGGAAAGAATTATTGTCAAATTTTAATATAAAAGTAAAAAGCAGAATCTTTTACCTGATGATCAAGTAACATTAAAATTGTGCATTTTACATTTTGATCTCCCGGACGACGAACTTGAAAACCATCTGTTTCTGATGTTGCATTGGTACGATGCCACTGAAATTAGAGAGGAAGAAGTATTTTTTTCTTGTTCAAAGAATGAACGTACTTCGACCAAATGATTATCTGGACCATATAAATCTTTATCTAATTCAATTACAAGACTTCGAAAAAATGAGGAAAATTTTCGTTTTGTTTTTCCTTGATCATATTTCGACGTTGATGCCTTGAAGAAAAAATATCGATATCTTACACAAAAACAAAAAAAATTATTAACAAATAAAAACAAAAATTTCGATTTACATCATCTAATAAACGGCCTTCTACTCGCATTTCCCAATACTGAACCATGTTGTCTTCATCGAGATTACTTTCTGGATCAAAACGTACAGGATATTGATGACTAATAAATATACGTAATTTTTTTTTTGTCTAAGAGATAAAACAATAACAGATATAATACAAGAATTTCACACATACACAAATAAATTTACTTTTTGTGGACGTTTAAGTGTTTCTTGTAGATCAAGACGTTTACGCATTAAAGTTGTATCGAGTTTTTGCTCAAGACGTAATAATTCAATATAAGCTTGTGATTCAGGAACTAATGAACGTATTTGTTTATGAATGACTTTTTCAGTTAAACGTTTTCGCTTTTTCCTGAAAATAAGTAAACAGAGTTTTTTTTACTCGAATACATCGCTCATTAAACAATCTTTACTGTCTAATTGGTCCTTGCGACATTGACAAAGACTGTTGTTGAAGTTGAGGTTGTTGTGCACCATACATTGTTGATGTGGCTGGAGCTGGCTGTTGTAACATCTGTGCCGTTGTTGTCGACGAGGGTGCAATTGGAATTGCAGTACTGTTTCGCAGATCATTTGAGTATGTACTACGTTTGTTTTTCTCATACATTGGTGGTCGCGTGTAAGGTGATGATTGACGAGGAAGTGAAGAAGGTGGAGCGACAACGTTCATCGGTAAACCTGTCGTTGCCACTGGCATACGTGAATTAACCATCATTGACGGCTGCATTGGCGCCGTACCACTTTGATTATGCATATTATACATGGAATATTTTTAGCGAAAAACTACGACTTCTCTAAATATTTACTAATTTTATGATCGTTTTTCCTGTTTTACAGATCAAGAAGAAAAACTAACAAGTATACTTCGTTTAATATTCTTTTTACTACTCTTTGTATTTATTTCCAACTATGAAGAATGACAAGTCTATATCCTAACCAATGATGCTTGCACAAGAGACCTCTACTTTGGATTTCGATGCATTATCGCATCGATACGAAAAATCAAACGGTTGCCTAGGTATTTTTAAGGAAAGAGCAAACTTCGGTTTTTATTGGTATGTAATAGCTTGACTAATCTTCATTATTCTATCATCATACATACGAACTCGTAAGTCATAGTAGAAATAAAGCATCGATAAAAGTCATACGTTATTTCAACATTTTCATTCAACATAACGAGAGACTCCTCATTTTTAAGTTGAAAACATGGTAAGTTGTGAAAAAACGTACATACATAGTGTATTTTATACTCTTAAATATTATTTGATTATAGCCTCGCCGTTCTCATACACGCAGTCACTCAAAATCCATTAGTCGTTCGCCTTCACGAAGTCGTTCGAGGTAAGTGAAAAAAATTATGATTTTAACAGTTTGGCAAAATTATTGATGTCTATTTAGAACTCGTTCGCCGCCACATTCACGTTCACATTATCGTTCATCTTATCATCAACATCGTTCTCATCATAATCACGATCATGGATATCCTCCACCTGCATCACATTATCGCGGATACGACGGCGGAGAAAAACGTATTTATCGTAGTCGAAGTCGTAGTGGTTCATCTTCGAAACGTTATGTCGATGATATTGAACGATTAAATCCACCAGCAAATAAAGTATTGGGTGTTTTTGGCTTAGGTTTAAATACAGACGAAAGAGATTTACGTAAAATGTATGAAAAATTTGGACGTGTTGAAGATGTACGAATTGTTTATGATAGACGGGTAAGTTATATGAGAGAATCTTAGTATAATCAAAATGAGATTTCCTCGTTTAACGATCTATTTCATAGTTTACAAGACAAATTTTACTAAAACTAGTTTGTGTTCTGAAGAATCTAACAACTATAACAATGTGTTTCGTATTTTTCAGACTGGTAGATCACGAGGATTTGGTTTTGTATATTTTGACAGAGTTGACGATGCCAAAGAAGTATGTTGACATGTTCTTTAAAAAAAAAACGCGCTTATTCGTTAATCATTGTTTCTTTCTCCAGGCTAAAAAGGAAACCCATGGACTAGACATTGATGGTCAAAAAATTCGTGTTGATTATTCATTGACGGAAAAAGCACATGCTGTAAGTGATACATTACCAAACAACATCTGCATCAGATAAGTCTCTTTTGTCTATTTTAGCCTACACCTGGCATTTATATGGGTGCTCGATATTATGGAAGTTCGGGTAGTGGAGGATCTCGAAATGGTTATGGATCTCATAGAGGGAGTGGGAGTCGAAGAAGAACACCATCGTATGAAAAATATAGTCGATCACGATCGCGTAAGTAACAAGAAATAGATTTTCAATGTAATAAAATGATTTGTTCTATATTTTTTATAGGTAGTGGTGGTCGTCGTTCAGTTTCATATAGATAAATAACAAGTACTCACAATTTGACAGAAGTTAAATTAATTTTCATCTAAAAAGTAAGTAGACTTTTTTCTGCAATAATTATCTTCCCAATTTGCAATAAACAACAAATAAATACGCTCATATATCTAGCATAATGTGTTATTCCTAGTTATACAAAAAAAAACAGTTGGAAGCTCAGGACTATGTTGTTTATGTTGAAAAAAATTATCTTATTAAAATACCATGAGCGTATGTATTTATTGTTATTAATTCTTCTTTTGTTGCTGAACTTTTAGTTTGTTTTGTTTGTGTTATCTCTCTTCGATCTCCTAAACTTAGGGTAGAGAAGAGAGAAGAAGTATCGCTCATTCCCGTATAAGAAGTTGAAAAGAATAACACACATACACAAGGGAAGGCGAAGATGAATAATCTTGAATAGACGTACACACACATACTCGTATACGAAGCAGCAGCCGAGAAATAGATATCCATTTGAAATTGAAGATATATTGAAGATGAAACAGGAAAAAGAGACTTTTATTTAGCAGAAAAATGTGTGTATTTTCAAAGTGGAAGAATTTGAGAAGAAAGAAAAAAATTTGGGCTAGCGTGTGCAGGGTATGTACATGGCTTAATATACACGGGATTAGAAATGTATCTTTCCTTCTATGTATGTATACACACATATATCATAGTAATCTTCTCTTTATTTTGCAATGCTTTCAGTTTAATAAAAATTCATAACGTTTATGATCTTTTTACTAAAATTTTTTCTGATTTTAGGTAAGACCCATTTAGCCATGAATTCGTTTTTTTCATAATAAATGACTATATTTGTGTGAGTGTGTTTATCATTTGAACAAAATGTTTTGTTTATCTCCTTTTGTTTCAAGAAAAGAAAATAATAACACCATTTATTATAATGATGTGGTCAGTTCATTTCTTTTTTAATGTTTTCTTTGTTGAGTAGGAATTAGGAAATCCTTCTTTTCGATTTTTTTATGGACGTTATTGTATCCGTCATTACTCATTGATCTAAGAAAAGAATTTTCCAACTTTTTCCTCATTTTTTTTGTTGTTTGTTCTTTTTTGATTCTTATCTACTTAAATAAAAGGGAATGTTTTATTACGAATGTCGATGTTTTAAAGTCGTTGTCGAATCGTCAATGTGTGATATAACATATTATGCTAATACCTATATAATTGAAAAAATTCTCGCACATGGTACATTAGGAGGAAGAGTCATTTAAATCTTTCATTAACGAATACTTAAATTCGTATTTGAAGTGGAATATGGTTAAATAACATTATTTTCAGTTTCAAAGCGAGATAGAGTGATTATATTAAGATTTTTAAAAATTCAACTTTTTCCTACTAAATGGTGTGCGGAGTGGATATTTCGAAAATTTTAATATAATGACTTTATCTCGCTTTGAAACCGAAAATAAACATTCCCACTTGCCTCAGCGTGGCCGATTACCACCATGTCGACCTATTTTGCGGTGATTCAAGGTTAAATAGGCGAAATCGGGGCTCCTAGGAAAACGCTTATAGCTCCTGAATGGAACAAGCTAGGAAGGTCGGCCTTGTGTAGATTGAAAGAGAAAACATTTCTCTATCGAGTGGTGATATTACAAGCTAAAAGCAAATGGGAAATGTCTTCAGAATATCGATTTCAAAATGTTTACCAAGTACTCACATGATTGGTCGATTGCGGGACCAATCAAATTTTCCACACATTTACGTCCCCCGGTCTCATATCACCGGAAAAAAAATAAAGTTGGTTTAGAGTTGCTGAAAAGTGGTTTTTCGTACTCAGCACACTC
>CAJNOQ010002652.1:0-23259 GCA_905250885.1 Didymodactylos carnosus | reverse complement strand
TGCTCTTGCTTAAAATTCTCCTCTCAAAGGAACAGTATTTGATAGTGTACCGTAGTGTTATTGAATATATTCTTCCAACTAAAAGGCTTATGATGAGAAATTTGGTCTGCATCTCTTAGCACACTCGATCCCCGTCTTCCTTTCTTCTCCTTTTATGTCTTTTTTTCTTTCTATTTCTTAGCTTTATTAACATAGAGCACGAAACTTTCAACCAGTTGAGAAGCATTCAGTCCTTGGCAATTCCATACACGAGGATTGATCCATTAGTCTTAACTTCTCGTCAATTTTGGCCTTGGATATAAGCGTTCAAGTGGTATGAATGCGTGTAGAATTCATTTTCGATCTAGTAAACCTAGGACCATCCCGAAGTGGTTAGGAGGGAGGCGTTACTGAAATCGTGCAGAACTCAAGAAAAATTTTCGGAATTTGAAGTTCCTCCCTCCTCACTCGTCGCTGGTTCCCTGATTCTCTGATTAAACCAACATAAGAGTTGGACAGTTTTTTTATACACATCTACGTTCACGCTTTTTTTGCATCACTTCCTATCGATCATACATAGCAAGTCTAATTGGATAATATCGTATAGATATTTTGATGTTTTGCATAGAGAAATTTAACCATTCTCTTCAAATAAATTAGAGTCTATCTATCTTTTTCTTATTTTTATGTAATTGTACCCAGTTATATTTTCTTTTACTATTTACAAGTTGTTTTCATAACAAAAATAAAATGACGTTCTTTCTAAAAAAAAAAAATAACAATTTTTGAGCAATATTAATAAAAAATGATAAAGAGTTATAACAATCATTTATTTTATAATGACTATGAAAAAGAAGAAATTAATCAAGTCACTGTTAGGAAAAACTTTAGCGAATCCTTATTCTACTACCAGTTAAAGTGAAGCATCAATCTATAATATTAAAAATTTAGATACGCTTAAAAAATCATGGAATAATATGTAAAAGAAGAGACGGCTATTGATCACAGCAAAAAAACAGAAAATTTTACTGTTAATGTATACAACTACATGTCTATCAATTTTCTTAGTCTTTCTACATGTAGATTGAAATTGTGCATGCAAAGACGTTTCCAATTGGTGTTGAGTTAGAATTATTTGTGTAGTTGACAGTAGATGTTACTTAAAATGAATAGATTTCTAACACATATTCTTGTGTCAAACAAATAAGAATGCTTTCACACTTCATTTATTTTTACACAAAATTACCATTAATTTCGACTATGTCCATCTCTGTTGGAGATTGATTTTTTTATTATAATTATTTATATAACTGTTTAAAACATCGTCACGTATTGACTCCTGGTAGTGGCTATGTTTATTGTTATGATTTTCTTCTAAAATCGTTATTTGGGCTTTTTTCTAAAATTTTTAAATGGTGATATGGATTTAGTTGTTGATAACGTTTTTACTAATGATGTACTCACAACACTACTACTATGTGATGTATGTGCAACATGGACTATTGTTCCATTGTTATTTGCTTTATCTATGCCATCTTGTAACAATTTTTGATCAACATCACCATCACATTGATGTTTATTTTTCTTTTTTGATTTTGTCCTATTATTAAAATAACAGCAATAAATTTTTGTAAATTCTAATCGAAATTTTGTACCATAAACAATGAAGAGTATAAAACTTGTTGCAGCATTAAAAATAGCAGCTGTATTTGCCACTGTATGAAATCGTCTCAATGGCATTTTTGTTTTTACTTCAAAAAATAAACTTGCTTTAACTAACCATAAAATTGATAATAATAATAATGGTAAACGAAATAGAACAAGGCAAACTGTAGTAGCAATTAACATAATTGTAACACCTATCGATGAAAAAATAGTAAAATTAATACTATCATCGGATTAAGAACTTCTAATTACACTATTGTGGGCTTTAAAAGATCATAGTAAATATTTACCTTGTTTAGATGGTAGTGGAGCATTAATTTCTTCGGAACGTTTTTCTAATAAACGTATAGCTGTCAATAATTGTCTATTTAATATAGCTATTGTCATCAACGGAATAATATATACTACACAAGCATTTATTGTAACATAAATCCATCGAAACGTTCCATTTCTTCCGAGTGCTGTCAATTGTTGACGATAAATTTTTTTTTTCATATTAAATAAGACAACTTCAACTGGTTCATACTCAAATAGTAATGGTAGTGCATATAATAAACCGAGTAAATTAATAAAAACTGTCACATAACGTGCATTTTTCATTGTACAATACTGTGGACCGATAAATGGTTGACATATCTAAATTATAAGAAAAATATTAGTTTAAATAAAATTCTAAATGATAATTATATTACCATTATCCATCTATCAACAGTGAAAGCAAAACATAGCCAAACACTGACAGCTCTCGCCGTTGTACTAATTACACCCGTTATGATTAAAAAACGTGACATACTGTATGTCTTTGGTAATTCATATTCAAGTATGGATATTGGGTATGCATCAAGCAAACATAATGGTAATAAACAGACACATGCTGTAAAATCACTTAAACATAATCCAGCTAAATAAACATATGTCGATAATTTCATTGTGCGACGTATTAATACGGAAAAACTCAACGCATTACTAATAATACCCAATATACAAAATACCACACCACAAATACCATTAGCATAATGTTCAAATGGATCACGTGTAAACGATGTTCGAAGTGTACGTTCAATGTCACGCAAATCTAAATGAACATCATCAATTTGATATCCATCGGATGAATTCATTATGTGATATTGCTGTTATACAATTGTATGTTCATCTAAAATTGAGAAAAATAAATAAATTTTATTTCACTAAATATCGTAACTGACATCGTCTATTCACACTATTCGAAAAATTTATTGGAAAATAAATTTTATTTTTTGATTTCTTTTGATCGATGCAAGAGATGATTGAAAGAGTGAAGATAATCATTAACTCGTTCTAAGGGGAGCGGGGATCTCTCCCATTTATATTTGGTTCAAACTTTGCCAGATTGTAGAGGACACTTCGAAATATATATGAAAAAAGTTTGAAGGTTTAAGGAGTTGTTCAGAATTCGTTAAACTAGATTTTTACATTAAATTTTCAAAAAAAATTTAAAATTTCAATTTAATCTGATTCTGAACAACTTTTATACCAACATTTTTCATTGAAAATGCTTTCTTCGAGCAAAATTTGGTTCAAGATGCTTTTAAAAGTACCTTTTGCTTCAAAATTTCATGAGGCAGATCAAAACGGAATAACTCAGTCGAAACTTGACCCAATTCTTTTGTAGATACATCTTGATGTCCTCTATCGATTGATAGCAAAATCCAGGTTATAAGTAGATATTTGAAAATTTTATTAAAATTTTAAAAACAGGGCAAAAAAATTGAGGAAAAACTTTAAAAAATATTTTCTCAAAAATTACAAGTCCAGTGATTGAAAAAATGTTACCATATGTATTTCAAATTGTCTCCTACAGACTGGTGAACAAACGAGTCCCCGGATCGGCGCCCCCGCCGGGGGCGGCCGGCCGCGCGGGCGGGGGCGCGCCGGGGGCGGGNTATTGAAGATACACAACTTTTTCTCGTTCTTGTTTCTTGTGATATGCACAATAAACTATACAAACAGCAGGACGAAAAGAAAGAATTATCCTACGGTGTATATTTTGAGAAGTAAGACAGTCTGCACATTGTTATGCTAGCCGGATAACGATGAGGGGAAGAAAGAATGAAATATAATGACTGATGATTAAAACTAATTATTATGTAAATGATTTTGTCAGATTTTTGTCTAATTTATTCAAGTTACCTTTTCAAGATAATTTTCCAATAATAACAGTTTACATAGTACAGGAGTAAGACGACATTTGATTGCATTATATCAGATAGATAAATAATAAGAATTGACATCTGTTAAACGAATATAGAAATTCAATTTGACAATATAAGAGTGAGACAAAACAAAGAGAAAATAGAAAATATTTGACAAAAAATAGTTGCACAAAGATAAGCATTGGTAAACAGAAGTGGATTAAACCTTTAAAATTTCTAAATGAAAAATCTTTAATTTCTATCATTAACAGATAATTACTATTTTTAGCGAAGATGGTTTGTAGTTCAATAATAAAAATGGCTATATTCTATATAGATATGTTATCTTCATCAAAAAATCGTTTACCGTGTCGAACTGACTACTTCACTTCTGTCGATGACTATGTATATCTATTTTGCGGGCATAATAACTTTTATAATATTCCCGTTTTTTCACTAATAAACATCGAAAAATATATCGATACATTGTCAATAGATCCACTTTTTCTTTTCTCTTTGTCTTATTCCATTCTCTCTTATATTTGTATCTTCAATAAAATAATAAGAAACTATTATTAATCATCGAGGATTACGTGAATACTTTAGACTAGATCATAATAATGATGATCAATTCCTATTCTAAACACGATAGCATTATATCTATCAGAGTTTAAATGTTGATGCAAGTGCAATTTTCACATGCTAATCCGCAAATAATGACTAAACAATGAATACATGATTACTCATTGATACAACAACAGAAACGAAATCAAGCTAGATTAATTATCAGTCATGCAAAACAAAATGTGCAACAAAAACATGTAAATGACATAACCAACCAATGCTCTGTCCACCGACAATATTAAAAAAGAAATATTCACTAAGATCTTGGATTATTAATATATTGCATCTAAACATTGATTTATCTTCTTTTTTTTCGTGGAAACTAATGTTCTATTATTCGTTTAGTTTATCAATCATTCCAATTGTAGAAGTGTGAAATATAAAATCTTTTCGTACTCTATCCGAGATTCTTATTATACATCTCTTGTTCAACTGAGTTTGAGCAAGAGCAAAACAAATAATTACTGAGCGTATAACTCTCTTCAAATCTCTGAAACTATAAACAATTTCATTCTTATTTGACAAAATTAGATTAGAATCGGGATAAATTTATTACTATTTTTAACAATAATGATTATATAGAAATCATCACGTAATTTTTGTCTATTTTGAAGGAATAGATATTGACATTTTTTTATTCCATATTCCAATTGTTTATTTATTGTGTACATAGTTATGTATAAAACAGATATCATACTTACCGGTTGTGTTTTAACAGGTTTTCATTTAATCAACGGAATAAAGTTTGACATATTTTCTATTAGACATACAGATGGACAAATATAAAAGCACAACAGGACATCAAATATCTGAAAAAAAAAACAAGATTTCTATTTTGGTTACATTAATTATTATTCTTTTTTTTCTTTTGCATATTATTCACAATAAATTCGTACTAAAAGACGACGTGTTAAGATCATTTTCATGTTCACATGTCAACGTAGCATTTTATTTTCAAATTGTTGCAGACTGTATTTATTCTAATGGAAAAATAGAAAAATAGAGAATGAAAAAAGACTACAATATTTTTAGGTTTAATCTATTTGACTGGGCGAATTTGACATTATTTTTTTTGGCTAAATCCCAATTTACTGCGAAGAAAAAATATTATATTCAAGTTACAAATCAGTAAACAGACACTAACAATATAATAAATCGGATTAAATAAGAAAATGATTTCTTCCATAATAACCTCATCCCACAAAACACACATATATACCATATGTCAGGTTTATCAAATATATTGTAGTTGACAAGCAATGAAGTTGTTCTATGAAGTTTTAGTGGCATATTCGATTCTATATTAGTGCCATTAAACATGAAAATTATCAGCCATAGAAGGATATGACCAATTATATATGTGTCGAATAAATACAGGTTTCAAAAAATATCATTAAAAATTCTGTACTCTTTTTTTTTTCTATACAATAAACTAAATTGAAACATATGGTAATTGCTTCATGTAAATCATACTGTAATTCTTGGAACAACTGTTATTCACATCACTGGATAATTTTCATGAGTGATATACATTTATCAACACTGTGAGACATTAGATAAAGCATGATAGCAGGACTGGGCGGGTTCGGAGAGGATGCTGAGTCCAAACCAAGACCAAATCATGAAGTGAGTATTTTGTATAATGACAGTCGTCATACAAACCGTAAACCAAACTGAATTTTACTTTAGTATATAAAAAATACTAATAAAAATTTTTTTCAGTTCTCTTTTACTTTTTAACGTAAGTTAGATAATATCGATTAGAAGATCTATGAGAATGGTTTTTGAGCAATAGTAACTACACTGTCACAAAAACAAAATTACCCACAGATAAAGTCAAATTTTTGCCTGTTGTGTTAAAAGTAAAACACAAAATCTCCGTCTTTTTATATATATACATGTTCCGAAGAAAGCATAGAAGTGGACAGTAGAGAATCTGTGTAAATAGAAATGCTTGGAAATTTTTTGGAATTTAAAGAATCCTGTGATTCGATCCTACAGAATCGATATTGATTCTTGTAGGATGCGTTTGATGCTAGTACTGATCAGAGTTAGCTGCCCACTCTAACAGATATATCCGTAAAGTTGAATTATATTTTGTGATACGTCTATCAAGAACACAAAGAAACTTTTTTTATATAAAACTGTTATAAGAACGTAAAACAGTGAATAGATTCTGTATAAGAAAATGAAAAACTAATACTAGCTATAGAAAATGTGATACAATCCAATAGGATTTCTTAGTTGTCCTGTAAGAATAGGATCTCACCAGGATACTTACCAGGATATTTTGATTAGATGAGGTTATAACGGTTTAGGAAACATATGAAGGGATAAGAGTAAACGAAAAAACAACAATATCAAATTTGGATGAGTTGTCGGCCAAGTTGATTGAATCTTGAAAGATGACATTTTCGTTCACTCTTATCTTCTAATATTTCTTTTGAGCCGTTATAACTTCATCTAGAACGTTCAAGGACTCGTGCTTTACTTAAAATTTCATTTGCTTTTACATACTTTCTTTGAACATGCTAATGAATCCACAGAATCATTGTCAAAATTGTAGATTCTTCATGGAATATATAAAAAACCCTAATTTTTGAACAATGACTCTACAGATTCTCTGCTGATTCTCATGATTCGTACTTCTTTGCTTTCATCGAAACATGTATATACTGTTGGATCTGCACAGCGGATAATAATTTTTCTTTATTCAACATTTTCTTTCACTTTAATTAGCATAATTATGCATCTGCTCAAAAGATGTACTTTATTTAAAAACACACTCATATCTACAAGTATCTATTAAAAGAAATTATTCTCGAATGCCATTGTCATTATGGAATGTGTTGATTTTTTTTTCCGTTCAAAACTGATGTTAAAATAACATTTTTAACTCTATGATTTCTAAGAAAATCAGACAGTAATAAAACTAGCAGGATATTGTTTGAAAAATCAAAGATATTTTTTTTCCAACAAATCTGATGTATCTCACTTGAATGTAAATTCACTGAACTAAAAGCTTAAATGTTGGCCAATAAGAAATATATTTAATAAAAAAAAACCTCTTCTCTTTTAGTTTATAAAGGTGTTACCGAGAAGAGCGTCTTTTTTTTTCTTGAATATCTCACGGAAAATCTGTTTTAACAATAGCTTCTTAACTCTACCACTAGTAAAAACATCATTTCATGCAGGGAAAAATTCATCTAAGACGTTCTCGAAACAAAGATGATGATGATAGATAAGCTCTGAAAGCTAATGTACTACTTAAAATAGGACATCCATACGCTGTAAATGATCACCAACTCTACGGTATATCGTATGCAGATGAGCCTAAAAGAAAAATAAATTCTTATGATACGTCTATAATTATTAATTCATACAAACTTTTTTCTTTCTTTATTGCTGTCATTAAGCGCTCCTATTTGACGTTATTTTTCTTGTTGAAATGAGTGACAGAAAAAAGAAATTTGATTACGTGGCTAGAATGAAGTCAGTCCAAAGAAACAGATAATCTTTTATTAATGCACTGATAGTATGATATTTTTTAATATTTTTACTTGACACTCGCATCAATATGCACATTTAACATCAAAAATCGCGACTCCTTGTTTATAGCTAACAGCATAAAAACCTAAGTTCATCAAGCTAGAATTTCAAGCTAATTTTCAAGTGTATATAGCATAAGTGATAAAAGAAATCAACACGACTCGATTTATGTCTATAATCATCACATTATATCTACACTAGATTAGTATTAGATTTTCTGTGAGAGCGTGATGTGTAAATAATTCTGCTACAAGTCGTGTTGTATTAAAGAATTATACTATCTTACTTTCTGTTCATGAATATATAAGGGATAAATATAGTTTAATGTCATTAAATATTGTAACGTATATTTCTATTTCTAATCTCGCTTAACATTTCTAATTTACACTAATCTAATAAGAAAATAGAAAATTTGAATATTCAAGCACTATGTCTATCAATTTTAAATCAAAATTAATTAAACCTAACAGATACACACAACAGATATCATCATTCTCATATGAAATACTATTTTCCATTTCTATTAAGTTATAAACTTGTTAACTGAACAAGGCTAAGCGTAGATCGAATAAAATTCGGTTAAATACTTTTATGAAATGTTAGCATAAAATTTTAAAAATTTATTCTTTTCTATAGAAATATATTTAAGAAAAGAAATAAAATTTTATATATAAATAAAAAGATTAGCAGATAGTTTTTCACCTTTATTACTAGTCCGAGTAAGGACAACATTTATTATAAAACGTATACTCTTACTGTAGAATCACGCCACTTTTTCTTCTTTCAATCCCTTATGAATAATGGTTTCTTCTAATTTGATTATCTTTCTTTGAAATATGTGCATTAACAAGCTTAATTTAGCGTGATGCAGTACTACATCTATCTGTATACACTTGTCCATCAGAAAATTTTAATCAAAATAATATGAATTAGCATAGTGCGTGTGAGTAAATGGAATAATAATATCAGTCTTGAACGGAGTACATATTCGTGGAAAGAGAATCTAGCAGATGGGCGTACGCGATTATCAAATCTTTCTCAGCAGAAGCCATGAGACAGACAAAAAATTCAAGTTTTTCTCTACATGCAAGCCTCATTCTTTTTTCTCATTTCGTTACCTTTCTAAATAAACTTCGATGAAATTTATTTATCACTCTACATAATTAGAAGAAATTCTTTAAATGAAGAATTTAAGAGAAGTTATCACTGTTTTTCTACTGGAAAAGCTGCCAAACTAAAAATGTCGAAACTTTCTTGAACAAAGTGGTAAAAAAAAATGCTAAAGTATTGTTAATGAGTATAAAATTTTTCGTTTAAAAGATACAGGACTAACTTTTAAAGTTATTTTTGGTTTTACTTTAATCGTGATATATATATATATTCTTGTTCTTCACAGGCTTAAAAGGCTTACTTTCTCCTAAAATACCTTTTCGTTCTTTTAGTTTTAATCAAAAAAAACATTGTCACGAGATGTAGGATGCACGGTTTTTTATATCTTTATTCACTATATAACTAACTTTCCACGTACATTAACCGTTATTCAGAATACTGCAGAGCACAATATATATATATATATATATATATATATTGAAATGGATACCCATGAGGGTTTTTACGATACAAAAATTTTCTTAGATAAAGCCATCAAAACTCGGGAGTAGCATCACTTGGAAACTTTATTGCAAAAGATCAGTGAATTCATTGTCCATTGGGTTAAAATGAGTAAAAATGACTTAACGTCATGTTTTTAACTGGCGTTTCTCTTAAATGCGATGTCTAGCTAGATTAAAAGAAATTAAAGAACCTTGTTCTAAAAACAATCGTGATTTATATCTTGATGAAAGTTTTAGATAGTCTTGTATAGAGTATTACTGGCGCTGGTCGATCAAATATAGAAAAACAACCATAACATATATGTGCGATTTGCGCTGCCATTGTACAATTTCCGTGAAAAAACCCGTAAAAAATAAACTGTCTTGTGCACATCTTTTGACTATCTTAGTAAATTTTGATAGTCTAAGCGATAATAAAAAAACTCATTTTTTCGATTGCCACCTTCATTTTTCTCAGAAAACAGGCTTTCTTTAGCATAATAATCTCCGAGCCTATTACGATAAAGATGACATAAAATGACTCTGAAAATTTTGTTATAATACATCAATCGATAAATCTCGATGAGCCCTCTCTCGTGCTGTGCGATTCAATGGGTTTTATTGCCAGTGAAAGCTTCTTGTAGCTTAAAAAAACAATTGCAACGTGATAGGGTTACTAGACGTACATGACTAGATTTGTATCACCAAGCTCTATCGAATGGTTTACGAAAAAGTTAAATTTAGTGTGATTTTTCATGGGACATGAAGTGTTCAGTCTCACGGAATATTATGAGCTAAAAAACTCCCGCAGGACATTTTTCACGAACGACAAAATCTTTTGAGTCGTAATGTTGAGCATATGCTGTATATTGCAAAGGGAAAAAAGAGTAAAATAATCGCTGAGAAAAGTTGAGTATTAAAGGAGATATTAGAAAAATAAAATCGAAAATCTCATGGAACAATTAGTGTGAGTGAGAAGCTTGTTTTCGGAAAGAGCAATTATCATTCTTTTCAGTAAGAGAGCATTGGTCTTTTATATTTTTTTATAAAAATGATTCTCAATATGTGGACTATCTTTTGACTATTTTCGATAAAGATTGCATTTAGTTTTAGCTGAGATATGCGAGATTCAATCTCTTGGGACAGAAAAAGATCAAAGTGTCTGTAACAACATTATTTTGATTTAATTTATTTGCATAGAAAATTGAATTAAATCGTCAATTCATTTATATCTTTCGAGAAAATTAGTCTCCAGCTTCAAACTATTCGTAGGAAAAAGGATCAAAACTCATTCCGTCTCTAGAAAAAAATTCCACTTTTCAACGGTAGAGGGCACCAAAAACCTTGGCGTGCGACAATGCGACTGTGATATCGTAGTAACAAAAGCAGCTAAAAGAGCTGCTATCTTTAGTGATGGTAGGCACCCGTTAGACAAATAAAGTAAAAAAGAATTCAAAAAGATCTATTTGGTACAAAGAAATTATTGCATTCTTACTTCTCGAGTATCAACGGTACAATACCAGCGCACATTGCACATATGTGTAAAAACATTTTAATCGCGTGTAAACGAATTGGAAACAATACATATACACACGTCTGCCACTCAAAACAGAGAATTCGCATGGCATACGTAATCACATAATCACGTATAAAACAAATGTGCTAATAGTTTATACTAATGAACTAATTGGCTCACTAGTTGCCATTTGTAAAGAGTTTATTGTTCGTTGACACTCGTTAATATTTTATTCTCACACAACTTCAAGCGTTTACTCTTTTTCCACTCTTAATTACAAGAAAAATGACGTTCTGAGTGGAAGATCTCTGCACTGTTATCACAAGCTGCAAAAGTTTTCTACGGTATTATATGAGAAATGTCCACGCATCTCAACTTGCGTAGGAGATTATAATTAATACAGTGCGAAGTAAAACCGCATTCTAGTAATATTTTGTTCGACAAAAAAAGTGTGATTTTCTATAATGGTTATCTCGAAAACTATAAGTAATATTTCAAAACTTTAAACGCTTGTAGAGAGAGGAGTGGCTGAATTGTGTCTTTTCCCTTTTTGAGACTGTTTGTATATTTCGTTGCTCTGATTTACAACTCCAAAACAGGTAAGTCTTTTTAACGTTTAGGACTTGTAATTTTTTTTCAAAAAATATGATAATTAATCCGAGTCGTACATGTACACGCTGCGAACAATACTGTACACAATTTAACAAAAAAATTGAGTTCTCTGTTGCCGTATCCTTCATTCTCTTCGCACCGCATTCGCAACTCTCGCTAGCGTGATTGCCGTCTAGTTATTTATCAGGTCTGTGCGGAGGCATATTACATAATGCAGCAGCGCATGATTAGTTTTTCTAGATACGAAGATTTGAGGCTGCTTATTGAAACAACTATCAAGGTAGAACGTTTCGTTCGATTATCTGGAAAAGTATTTTAAGAAAATAAAGAGTTCTTTTATCAATGTCACAAAATCCTAAAGATATTCTATTTTCGTTACTAAACCCAAAAGACTGACATATAAACCCTTTTAGTATTTTAAAAAACCAAAAGATTTTTGTGAGAAAAGTGGACGGATTCATAAATACCAAAAATCCCTTGGATTTAGTTCTTGACTAGATGATTAATAAAGTAGCAAAAAGATTTTTCATTAATGCTGCTAAATCCCAAAGGTTTTCCGATTCAATTCATAAACCATTTTGATCAAGAACTAAATAATGTTTACTAAACCCAACGGTTTTTTGGTACTTATAAAATCCGTCTACTTTTCTACCGATGAAGCAAAATCTTTTCCTGCTTCTCATTTTACCGCACATAAAAAACGGAATATTGCTGTTTCAGAGAAAGCTTTCTTAGCTCAATTTTTCTCCCGTTATTATACCCATTTAGTCGTCGACTGAGTAAGCAAAAAGCGCAGTTTAAAAATGAATGTTTGATCTATTATATAACCTTCCATTTCTTCTTGAATTGACAACTATCTTCAAAAAGTAAAGTATCAGAAAGAGCTGAAAAGTCAATTCCTTTCCTTTCTCTATATAAGAATTGAATCGTTAAATGCCCAAATTATAAGCAAACATAATATTAACATATCATCATCACACTTCAATTTGTCATTTTCTTTCTGTTAGTCTTCTTCAAAAAACAAACGAAAAAAATTTTTTGTTGATATGTACACTTTTTGTCATTCACTCTTGATGATGACCCTTGAATAAAGGTCGAAAGCTCTGCCGCAGTGTCTTATTTCTTACTTAAACATAATATCATTTTAAATAGAAGGAACTATGCTCTAAAAAACAGATATTTCATTTGCAACTGAAATTTAAAAAGGTTTCCGTATATTTGCAGTTTCCTGAACCCTTTTTAGGCATTTTAAAATGCCTATTTTTTTAGAGAGTGAACTCGTTAAACTGGAATGTGTAGAAACTCATTAAAGGATGCCGCCGGTTTATTTTTTTTCATCCGTTCACCATCATATCATATGTGTAGATAGTATTCGTCAAGGCGCATCCAACTGTATGTGTTTTGAGTCTAGGAAATCGTTCTATCAAAAGTTATTTCAAAAATAAAATTTTGGGGAATTGTTTGGTACTTAGGGAAAAGATAGTGTTTTCTATCTTTCTCTTCTAACTGAATAAGAATATTTCTCTTTGAAAAGCAAGATAATTCTTTGCACATATAGATTCTAATCTGACGGTACCAGTTCATGAACGTACTTCGCTAAAAAATGATAAAAATGCCCAGAAAAGGTCTGTTCTGCTGGGTAATAGGATCCTCACAAGTCTAGAAGGTCACCCTGCCGTTGTTTTAAAAGCTTTTAAACATGATATTCGTCATCAGGAGCTCGAGTTGTATTAGTCCCATTACTCTCGAACTGCTGGGATAAAGTAGATGTAAACTCTACACTTTCGAAAGATCACCCATCTTGTACCGAAAGTCGTACGGAAAACTTTTTCATTTCTATGTTGAAAAATAATCCAATTCATTGAAAATGTAGAGGATGTCGAGCTCTAGAAACGTGACTACTTTAAAAGTTTTTTCATTTCATCGTTGAAATAAAAATTGCGGATGACGAGCAGAATTAATAGTATGAGTAATCCTAGAGCAGAAACTATAGGTTGCCAATGATCATCAAATCGATTTTCTGACTCAGTTTTCACAGATTATAAATATAACCTTAGTTTTGCAAAAGAATACTTTCCAAGTTAGAAAACTGGATTTTACGTAAATGTAAGGTAATTTGTACCTCTCACGCCCGATAATAGAAAAGTCATAACTCCTCTAGAGAAAAATATTTCTCTCTTGTATTCTCAGCATTTGTTGCTCAATGAAAAAAGATTACGTTCAGTCTCTTCCAGTCGATTTTTCGAAAAAAATAATTTGTTTCAAAACGTTCTTTTCTGATCAGAACATATATTTATGGGGGCACGATAATTTCAAAAATTCATCAGCTGCATCACTAACATTTCTGAAAGCTGTTTCTGAAATTATTCTGACTGATTAATAAAATATGAAACGGTACCTTTTTAGAAAAATTTTTTAAAGCTAGTCTACGGCCTTCATTCGCCGTCAAAATATGAACGACTAGTTTTAAACTTTCTTCGGAAAATAATGGTTTATTACAGCCCGTTTTGTTATTTAGAGTCGCGAAAAGTGCTTTTTCGTATTCACCAGACTCGATAAGGAGTATACTGCACTTTTTTTCTTCGTGGTGATATGGTGAGTGAACCTGTGCAGAAGTACTCATATTTCTCTTCAAAAGTTTCATATGGTGGTGCAATGATGATGACTCATCAATAAATCTGAGTAATGGAAATTGTGATGATAAACCTAACATAATGTTGACCGTGATGTTGATTCGCATCTTACTTTTTATGATGATTTTTGTTTTCTACTTAAAAAGCTGTACCAATGATAATTTACATTTTGTGTCAAAACATGCTCTCTCAATCTACAGAGAGTTGTTCGACACATTGACCAGAGAAGATTTTGATGCTTATTCTTCGCAAGATGCCGCCTGTACTGATAGAGCCATACCATTTTTCTACTTGTTCTGCAGCATTAGCGTTGATTGTGGTGCCATGTGTGTCACTACTGATTATCATGAGAGTTACATTGACTAAATTCTATGTTCTGAGTAATAGTGTTACAACACATTGTATATTGCGTTAATTCTTCGCTTAGTCACTATACCAACTCTATCGAGGCCATCAGTGATTCATTTATTGGTCACATTTGTTTACCGTTGTTGCTGTCGAAAAAAAACAAAGTCGAGAAAAGATTCTATTGTTAACCATTTTATATCTCTAATTTTTTCAATTCGTAGACCGTTCTGGTATAATAGCCAAGCTTCATTAGTTCCGTGATACCCATTCAAAGTACTATCTTTAAATGATAAGTTTATTATTTCAGAATAATTTATACTAATGAATAATTCTAACACTGTTTCAACACCGAAACTAACTAGTTCACCAAAACCATCTAATGCTTCCAATGGAAGTTTACCTTCAAAATCGTCGACGCCAACAACGAAGCTATCATCAACACCCACGTCGAATCATATAGTCAAAAGTCCAACAACTCCCACGTCACCCACAAAGTCTCCGGTCAAATTAACGCCAAATGCTCCAGTTAAAACAAATGGCACTACTATACCAGCCTCCAAACAATCAACAACAGAAAAAAAATCTGTACCATTCACGTCGAATAACGTCTCTGTGAAAAAAGAACCGATAGTTCCACCAAAAAGAAGAACTAAAATTCTTGAAAGTGATGAAGATAGTGATGATGATAAACCATTGGTAAGCGGGAAATTATGATTCTTTTTACTTTTCGTATGTTTTTGACATTTTATTTATTTTCTCCAAAAAGCAAATTCAAATAAAATGTCATTAACATACGAAATAACGTTTGATTATTTAATAAACGTCTTATTAAAAAAAAACTCTTTTATAGATGGTGAGAAATAAAAAAGAAAATCAGTAAACTTTTAAAATAGTCTTTTCCTATTCTCGTCTAGGCTAAAAAGATGGCAACAAATCCACCGCCAAAACCTACAGTGACTGTCAAAGTTGAACCAAAAGAGCCAAAATTATCCTCCGCTTCGAACCCAACAACACCAGTCCAACATAATGTTTCTGTGAAAAAAGAACCGACAACGTCACCACCCAAAAGAAAGAACACAACGATTGAAAGTGACGACGACGATGTACCTTTAGTAAGTTTTGACTGCGATTGAAATAAACTTTTCAACAGAAAACACAATTATTCTGAGTTATGCTAGCATTTAATTGCGCTAATTTTGTGTTACACTAAACAAATGTTGTTATGAAGCAGTATACAAATATTTTTTGGGATCTTTTCTAAAACAACTGTCGTTCACGATAAAATGGTTATATCATGACCCTTGATGCTAAAGATAACCTATAGTCTATACTATAAATCATAACCATATTTTTGTGATCTTCACCATACACCCATTAGGTATTGGTATTGTTAACTAACTATACTATAATCAAAGAGTACGAGAACAAGTATTAGGATCAGAAGTATGGAACAGTGATGATCATTAAATTGCATAGTGGTCTGTGAGGTGGCTTCGATCTGACTTTGACAGTTTATTAAACCACAGATCCCTTCTGTATTTTCTGTTAGATGTTAACAATGATTCATTGTTTCGAATACTCCTTCGATATATGCTTATTTTTGAATAGATTGAATAAGCGTTTTTCTTTTTCCAATTAGTCAAAAAAGATAAAACAACCCGAAAAAAGTCAAAAACTACCTAAAACTGAAAAGGTAACACCTGAAAAAGCCAAATCGTCCACAACTCCAAAATCATCAGCAGCATCACATAAGACATCCACTACAACATCTCAAAAAACATCTTCATCCTCATATTCAACAAAAACAACAACACCTACATTATCACCACAAAAAGGTGGAAAACGAAAAAAGAAAGAGGAGGAAGAAGATGTCTGGAGATGGTAAGAATATCTTTTAGTAATTTAACTTAAACTAAGTGCTTATTGTTCTTTTCTTCTAGGTGGGAAGAAGAAAAATATACAGATGGACGAAAATGGACAACGCTGGATCATCGTGGACCGGTCTTTGCACCGCCATACGAACCATTGCCAAATAATATTAAATTTTTGTATAATGGTATGTTGAGTTTATTTGATTGAGTAGTGTTTAGAAAGTATTGCACGTTAAAGTTGCTGGTTTTTTGCCCTTATAAAGGCAGTTGTTGAGCGAACAAATATTTCTGTCAATATTCACTTTAGAATTGTAAACGCTGTGTTCCGCCCATGTTTTTGAAGTGGAAAAATTAACAGTTTAATATCACTTTAAATTTTTTTTCAGGAGTCCATGTGAAATTAAGTGAACCAGCTGAGGAGATTATGACTTTCTACGCAAAAATGTTAGATCATGATTATACAAAAAAACAAACGTTCAATACAAATTTTATGACCGATTGGAGAAAATCAATGACACAAGCCGAACGTGAATTAATTAAAGATATTCGAAAATGCGATTTTATACAAGTATCTCAATATTTTAAAGAATTATCGGAACAACGAAAAGCCATGACAAAAGAAGATAAAAAAGCGATTAAAGAAGAAAATGAGAGGATGCGTAAAGTATATGGATTTTGTATGTGGGATAAACATCGTCAACCAATTGGTAATTATAAAATTGAACCACCCGGTCTATTTCGTGGACGTGGTGAACATCCAAAGATGGGCAGTGTTAAAAAGCGTATCGTGCCAGAAGATGTGATTATCAATTGTGGACGAGATTCACCAGCACCAAAACCACCAGAAGGTCATCGTTGGAAAGAAGTGAGACATGATAATAAAGTATCTTGGCTTGTGATGTGGACAGAAAATATTCGTGGAAATAATAAATATGTCATGTTAAATGCATCGTCTCGAGTTAAAGTAAATAATAATATTTTTTTCAAATTTGCTTGTTTTATCATCAGATTTTTATTCGAAAAATAGGGCGAGCGTGATTGGCAAAAGTATGAAAAAGCACGAAAATTACATCGTGTGATTGATAAAATAAGATTAAATTATCAAACCGATTGGAAAAGTAAAGAGATGCGTATTCGTCAACGTGCTGTTGCATTGTATTTTATTGATAAGGTAAGAAGAAGTCACCTACATATCTTTCAGGCAATGAGGCTCAAAAGAAAGTGTAATAAAAGATCATGTGAAAGAAAAGAGAACATACATTTCGTACAGAGCTTGTTCTGATTTTGAGAAAATACATTATGTTTAGTCTAAGTAGTGTGCACCAACAAACTTGGTATTTGTTAAACTTCTATCTCAACTGATCGTTCACAAAAAAAAGGACCTCTGTCTGTCATTATATATCTGTTTTTTAGCTTGCACTTCGAGCTGGTAATGAAAAAGATGATGATGAAGCTGACACAGTTGGCTGTTGTTCGTTAAGAGTTGAACACATAACATTGCATGATCGTGTCAGTGGTATAGGTGATAATGTTGTTGAATTTGATTTCTTGGGCAAAGATAGTATGAGGTATTACTGACTTTGATCAATTTTTGAACTATTTTATCAATTTTGCTACTCCTTTTAGGTATAATAATAAAGTGTCAGTTGAGCCACGTGTTTATAAAAATTTAAAATTATTTATTGAAAATAAAGAAGAAAATGATGAATTATTTGATCGTTTAACGGTAGGGTGGTTTCTATTTTTACGTAACTTGTTATAAGATAAATCAATGTTATTCTCTTTTATTTGTTTAGACCACAAGTCTAAATCAATATTTAAGTGATTTAATGGAAGGTCTTACAGCTAAAGTATTTCGTACATATAATGCATCGAAAACATTACAAAATCAATTGGATAATTTAACTGAGCCAAAAGCATCAATACCAGAAAAAATTCTTGCTTATAATCGAGCGAATCGACAGGTTGCCATATTATGTAATCATCAACGTTCTGTACCAAAAACATTTGAAAAAAGTATGGTGACATTAAAAGCAAAAGTAAGTGACATGATTTACGTTTTATCTATTAGATGTTCTATTCTGTGTCATTTTAGATTGATGCAAAAAAAAGCGAAAATGATGAAAACAAAGCGGAATTTAAACGTGCAAAATCTGATTATAAAAATGCGAAAAATCAAGCATCTCAAAAGTATGTCTGATAAGTAACAGTTGAGAAGATAGGTTTTCTTTTTTCTATATCTTATTTGTTTGGAATAGTAATTCATAATTGTTTTTTGTCTTGTCCATAAATATGGATCTCATCTACTAAGATCTCTATCTTCTAAATGAATCAAGATTTTAGACTATTGTTATACATAATTTGTTTTATTTAACAGACGATTGGAACAAGCAGAGAAAAAAGTTCAACGTTCTGAAGAAGCATTGAAAAAATTAGAAGTTCAAGCACTTGATCGTGAAGAAAATAAAGATATTGCACTTGGTACATCTAAATTAAATTATCTAGATCCACGTATTAGTGTAGCATGGTATGTACAAGTGAAACATTCAGAACTACTATATGCTATCTTTTTTGCTTTTTGAAGGTGTAAAAAATGGGCTGTACCCATTGAAAAAATATATTCCAAAACACAACGTGATAAATTTCGATGGGCAATCGATATGGCTACGGCTGACTTTCATTTTTACAATTATGAAGGTGAAATTGTATTACGAAATATTGATGATACAGCACAAGAGGAAGATGAATCATCACCCCAAGGACAATCAGATGATGAAGAATGATGATCATCGTTCATCATGTTTATTTTATGGGTTTGCGGAAAAAGTAAAAGAGGAAGAGCAACAAACGAATCCGTTTACACATTGTTGCTGTTTTTCTTATTATTATATATAATATTTCTTCATTTCTTGTTTTATGTGAATAAAAAAACGCTCCGTCTTTGTTTTTGTGTCCGTTATTCTTCTTTTGTTTATTCTGTCTTTTTTTTCCTATTCTTTGAATGTGTGTATGTGTATGCATTCTCTATGCTTGCAATGCACGCTTGTGTAATAAAAATGTGCTCGTTTTGAAAATAGATATGACGTAAAAAAATTGTATTCGTCACCTTTAGTTTGTCTTTATTTATTGGAATGAGTTAGGAGACTATAAGTCATTTCTTAGCTTTCTTTTCTTTTTTTTTTCTTGTTTTCATTTGCTGCCATAATGTTGGCTTTGAGACGTTCTCTTTCGAGACGCATGTTGTTTTCATCAAAAATTAGCGTGCGATCGTTTCTTCTTGAACCTATGCTAAGTGTTATCAATCCGATATTTTATGGGAAGAAAGCTGTTAAATGTTGATTTTCTTGCACTATTTCTTCATCTCCAATTTCCCTCTTTCTTGCTTAATACAATAGTAATAATAACAACTTTTGTCAGCATTCTCTCCGGCTATTTCTTTCTTTTGTTGTTACTCGTATAGCAAGACACACATCCATCAGACACGTTTGTTTCCTATTTCTCACTTGCGCACATAATTTGTCACTAGGCAATTTTTTCTTCTTTCATTTCGCGTCTTTTTTTTGAACAATCTCATCCTACGCGTAGATGTATAGAGCGTTTTTTCGTTAGGATTGCCAACTTTTTCGATTTTTGAGATCATTTTTCGAATAGTTTTGGTTTTTTGATGATCTCTCCTTTCTGTTAGACAGCATAAAAAAAGACTTTTTATAAGTAGTTCGATGCGATTCTTTAAACAAAAAAAAGCCAATAACCTTTAACGGCGGCGCGTAAGTGTTGTTTTTCAGCGGTGAACACTTTGAATAGCGTTAAAAGATGCATTTGTGTGTCAATACTAAATCAGTGCACACTCATGGCTATTTGAATTTGTTTATAGTTCACTGCGTTTAGATATTTTAGATTTTCAGCCATATATAATTGATCACTGAAGTCAAACTTTAAAATACTTTGTATTCTTCAATTTATGTTGGATTTCTATGTCCTTCCGATTTTGAGCGCTTTCATTCCGATCTAAGAGTCATTTTGAGTTGGCAACTCTGTGTTCACATGAATTTGTTGTTGTTGCTTTTTTCATTACTCATCATGAAGACGACGACATGAAGCAAATAAGTAGTATGTTGGAGAGATAAAAACTTACAACATTTTTTTTTGTTGTTATGGTGGTTTACTTTTTTCTTGACATTTTTTGTCTGTCGTTACTTTCTTTTTTTTGTATTTGTGTGAAAATCTGCTTGTGTATAAACGTGCATGAAAGTCACACATTAGATGTTATGGATGATCTATATGTCTGTTTGCTTTTTTTTTTGAAATAGTTATCCGGAAAAAAAGATACCAGACAATCATGAATCTATGAATATGAAGACGGCGATTTCAAAACAATTTACACTAGTTAAAATAATTAAAAGCAGCTGGCGAGTATCAGAGCCCAGAACGAATCAAATAATTCGGCATTCAATTCGATTCAGTTTAACATTTAACCGAACCGAATTTAACTGAAGGATCGTTCGATCGAATCGAAAGCTCTAGTCACAAAAATACCAGGTTTGCTCAAGTGTTCTAACTTGAGAGAGTAAATTCTGAATAGACGTTTCAAACAAAAAAGAGAATAAAGCTTCTATTTTGATTGAATTAAGTCGAAACGAACAGAATCACATTGTCCTGGTTCATTTTGGGCTCTGGCAAATACATAACTTGAAAGCGAGAAAACTTTTCTTGAACAATCTCACGATTCGTAAAACAATAATATTTTGTCCAGTAGTAGTGATGAGAAGCGCTAGGATATACCATAAACGTCAAGGTGGAAAATTGGAAAGCAAAGTTCTTTTAAAAACTGCTTACATACTGAATGGATAATCTGATCACGTCTAGCACAAAATGAAACTGACATTAGCTGCTTATAAAGAAAACAACTTTATCACTAATTATTAACTGCTTAATTTTGATTGCAAGATATGTGTAATTATGGCACAAGTTTGCTCAATTGTCAGTCATCAGTAACATCTGCCAAAAAAAGGCCTTAAACCGATCAATTTTCTTCCTGTGTGCAAACCTTTCTGTGAGAAAATATCGGTGTCTCCGTCCATAACGTAGTGAGCAACACAATAATTGAATTGCATTTCTTTGCTTATATGATCTATTAGACAATCAGTTGCAAAAATCATGTAAGATTATGAAAAGTCTTCTAGTTAAATCATGTAACTAATAGAGATGGAGATAGTTAACTCCAGACTAGATTGTAGAGAGCACTGAAACTACAAATTCATTAGAGTTTCACGCTTCTTTCAAACACAGTAATGACCGAAAGTGTCCCAACCTCTGTAACTCCTGAATCGTGAAATTTAGTGACTTCAAATCTTGTTGAATATTGGACCACTCATGTTGATCATTCTACTAGTACAGGTTCCTTTTATTGGATGATGTTTATTAAAATCTTAATAAACCATGGTCCAAGCATGATGAGTACTCTATCTTGACCCTAAAATGTAGTCATGACCTTCTTCTATCTACACTCGAAAAAAATATGCGACTTCGCTCATGTGTAGCGAGAAAAAGTGCACTTAAAAGACGTGTCTTTTAAATGCCTAGATTGCGTCTTTCATAAATCTTCAGTATGTTTAGGGGTAGACACATGGAAGTCACACTGTAGTCGCATGGATAACGTTTGAACAAGAAAGGCGCTTAGTCACATCCTCATTGAAAATATCGTAATATTGTAAATTCAATTTTTACCACATATAGAAGTGATTGCGAACCCTATAATATTAATGTTGTGTTAATATTAATGTGTTATCACATGTGATAGTTGTTTTCAGAACAAAAAAGGTCATTTAAGTTCTGTAAGTTCTCATGATCATACTTTTGCATTTTAACTATAATTCTGATGTACACTAATGACAGGATATAGCAGAACGACGGGGGAGTCCCTCATTTAGATTTTTCTCTAACGTTCCCAGTTTGTAGAGGACACTTCGAAGTATATGTTCTGAAGTTTTTTCGGCTTACTGACATTATTTGGCTGAGAAAAAAATTAATTACTTAAAAAAATATTGTTAAATTTTTGAACAAGGGATTATTATTAAAAAAATTCCTGCCCAACCTCCATTCATCACAAAAACTTGGTTCTTACCTAGATCGATAGAGAAATGTGTGGAGAATATTTCTTACGAGAAAATATGCAAGAATTTTTTTCCTTTCCTTCCTAGTATTGACTAATTAGTACTAATTAACGTTAATTTAGCCTACTCTACTAGCATAAAGTCTTATTTGTAAAATAGCAACGCAACGAAAAAATACAAGAAGACAAGTATATTCTTGTAATATCGGACTAGATTTTATTATGGAAAAATTTGTATGTGAAAATGGTGTGATAATAAACATTGATTTTTTTTCTTTGTTTCATTATGTGTATCTTGCATCTCTGTGATTTTGTAATTCTTTATTTTATACATTTTTATAATGAATTGAACCATTATATTTGATCAGAAAAAATAAATAAATGTTGCGAAACAAACAATATATCCTTTTGTCTAATTTTGTAGCAGAAAATAGGCGATGTCACTGTAATACGCTTTCTTCACACAGTGGGCATTTTTTGCTAGAGCAAGCGGACTTTAGCTTTATGAGTGAACTAAAATTTCATGAACCATCTTTTTATAGGTTTTTCATGATCCTCTTTCTAATGGCATGAGAGTTGGGTTTTAA
>CAJNOQ010002651.1:0-23265 GCA_905250885.1 Didymodactylos carnosus | reverse complement strand
GTCTGTGGTTGTATGTGTGCTGTCTGTGCAGCTGTCTGTGGCTGTTTGTGGCTGTCTGTGGGTGTCTGTGTGCTGTCTGTGGGTGTCTGTGGGTGTCTGTGGGTGTCTTCATGTTTTACTATTACCCAACGATGAATTATACCGAAAAAAACTTCGATATTCAAGTAAAATTTTGAGTTTATTATATAGAAGTGTTATCGAAAAGAAACAGGCGAATGAAAAAAGATGAGGGCACACATTTAACAACACAACTGATGTGCATTCTGCAAAGACATTGAATGTTTTTTGTTCCACGGCACCTATGACCAGGACGCGTTTTAAAGCATATTCCATGTGCCGTCTAACAAGACACTTACAGAAATGCCCATAATACACGGCAGAATATAAAAAACGCACGGTTTTTTGTAGTATAATTTAGCACTTTATAAATTAGTAATCACATCTGTGCGTTTTCTGTACATGAAATAAGATTGCAGAAAAATTCTATTCAAGTCTCACTCTGAGGAGAGCTGAGATGTAGAAAGATAATGGTTGTTTTTCTTAAATCCGAACTGTTACTGATAGTGTGAAATAGCATTCATATTTTTTACTTACATGAATACGAAACGCCGTTCTCGTTTTTGTTCTAAGCACCCCCATATAACCGGGCAAACAACATGTTATCCAACAACTTTCATTCATTCTCCACGCTAAATGACATACAAAACATGGAAAACACCATGTTGCGTAACAAGCTTCGTCGCATTCGTTACAACAATTAAATAAATCATATGCCCATGGATTTTCAAACTCCCACGGATTACGGATGGAAGGCTGTTGCATAACGGGGTGTTTTTCGGACTTCTGATAATCGTCATTTGATGTTGGCATTTAAATGAGAGTAAATGATCTTTATGGACAGATAAATTTTCTATTTGTCATAAAAGTTATGAAAGTAAAAGTCTTTTGTAAAAAAAAATTATTCATTCGTTTTTTATCCACGAGGATCGTATAAATATATGTAGCTGTTGCTCACTTCATCGCAACTAATGGGCATACAGAAAGAAAAACTGTTTATTTTTTAACGACTGTTGTTTCTATTTACACAAACTGTTTGTTCTTTTAAAATTTTCGTTTGTCTATTTTCGTGAAGAAAAAGCAAAGTTTCCTGACTATATAATATTTAACAACACTTGAATTACTGATCTTTCGTTCTTCCTACGTACACAGTGTGATCGCAATGTTTTTTTACTTAAAACACTTATAAATCAGCTTGAATAAAAAATGTTTTTTGACTTGACTTCCTGCTGTAACAAAATACAAAGTCAAAAATGTTCTTGAAAACAGTAAACAAATTTCATTTAAAGAATGTCACTAATTTACCAATATTGTTCTCAAATTTCACTATTCATGTAATATTATTCCTTAACGAATTATGCAAACTTTTTGCACAAAATATCAAACCGTATTTTTCTCTATTCACGATGTGAAAGTTAGTTTTTTTACGTTTAGAAAGAGCAAAGCCTCAGCTTCAAAAATAGGTATAAATTTAGAATTTTTAGAGTTCAGGTAAAAAATAACGAAGAGCAAAAATCGCTCTGAACTCATCTTGCAATTTGCCACATCTGTCATATTTCAGTTCCATTTTTCTAATGGGAATCTAAAAGTGAAAATGCAACTTGTACACAATCAAATTAGTTTTTTATGCTATTTCTAATGATATAGAAGACATTTTCTTCCAAAGACTCTGGTTCAAGAATCGTTAGCTATTCAGAAACTTGAGCAACTAACCTTAATTGGTTAATTGCGATTAAAAGAAAACTACTTCTTATTTGTCAGACTCATGTCCTGGTTGATGTCGTGTCATGGTTTTTGAAGTCAACATATTTTCAAACGACTTTTCTCACCACTAAAAATAATGTTCTGATTGTTAAAAGAACCCATTACAATATACGTTTTTCATACACATTTTGTTGTATTTGATTTCTGAAACAAGATTTATTCTAGTCTCATAACCATATAAAACAGTATTTTTTATGCTGCGAGTAGGCCTGTAAAAATTCACGTTTCGTTTCTTGAACGTGAACGCACGTTGGCGTTCCTTGCACCTGAACGTTAAAGCACTGGTGAACGTGTGCTTTTTTTATACGAACGGTCTTCATATTGTCTGACGTAAATATAAAATTCTGTTTTTGTAGTGTAGAGAGAACATATATTTCTACTTGGCCTTATCTAATCAACAGAAACTCTAGTGAACGATCAGATGGTCTGCTCAGGGCAGTGATCAGATTATTGCAATAGAAAAAGGATAGCCATGGGTTCTCTGATCAAGACATTGATTCTTTCAAGAACAGATCGCAGATTTCCTGACCAGAAGACTAGTTTTTCCTGCAGTGGAACCCAAATTCCTTGGTCCAAACCATTTCAGTAACTACATACGTTTTCCTTTGTTATCGTAACGTCATGTTTAGCGTTCACGTTCAAGGAACGCCAAGGTGTTTTAGCGTTACGTTGAAAGAGAACGCTAAAAAGGAATGCTGAACTTTTGCTGGCCTAGTTGCAAGCTGATTGCTTAAATTTAGTAAAATAATTAACTCTCTCATAGATCGTGAATATAGAGAATGAAATCATTCGCAAATCACTCAGTCATGCTTTGGAGTGACAGAGAATTTGGCTAAAACAAACACAGACAGCAGTGTCCCATCAACCAAATGTTGCATAGGGAATGATCGTTATAATCTAAGTACTTTTCATAGAAATATCTGCTTGATATTTTGTGCAAAAAGTTTTTTTATAACCCGTCAGTGTGACTTTTTTCATGGATAAACTTTTTAGGTGGTGTTTTTTTTAAATTTGATGGCAAGTTTCTCAGAGTGAAGATTAGTTACAGTTCTCAGAATTCCAAACCATGTGTACCGAAACGTTGAATCAGAGCATCCTATACTATTCAACAATACACTATCAAACATCCATTTATACATTGTTATCATCGATGGTGACTATCGTTTGCACATTTTCATCATTGTAGAATGATGAGAATCAATTGTTACACTACAGTTTTGATGTTTAATATATTTATTTTAAACAAATAATACATAAATTTTGTTTTTGAAGAACAGCATTCTCGTTTCATCATCAATATCTTACTGCTAATTTTACTAAATGCCCTCAAAATGAGATACAAAATAAACAGAAAAAGATAGAAAGATTGCACTTATGAGAAAAACATAATTTTTACGTCAAAGAAAAATATATAACCAAAACCAACATAATCTTCACAATACACAAAACAAAATGGAATGAATACAAAAAGCGGATACATTTACGGAAAATATTTTCAGTTTTAAAAACAAATAACTGCGACGATAGAAAATATGGAATGTTTTCTAAGAAGAAACATGCTACTAACTAGATTTCATTCAATAAAATAACTCTGAGATAAGCCATGAGATTACAAACAATAATAAAATTTGAGTTTACTTTCAAGAATTTAAATACAAACATTGACTAAATTGGATATACGAGAGATTTTTGACTAGAACAACTTTATACTACGTTATTGTTTATTGCTTAATGCTCCAATCGTATATTCTCTGACTAAAGACAAAAAGATAAATAATTTTACACTTAAGACTCGAAGATGTTTCATTATTTCGCCTTATCAAGTTACAAGTTAAAATAACGTAAGAATTAAATTACACCGTCGATTGATTACTTCTATTTCAGGTGATATTTGTTAGTACGACTTACATAAATACTAAAAAAATAGAGTGTACTCGCAGGTACATTTCTAGTTGTGTTAATTATAATAGCCTCTGTAGTGTTTGATACCAGTATAGGCATAACTCCTCTTTGGAAAACATAATTTTTTTAAGTCATAAGTTCTGAGGACTCACCGTCTTTTATATGCTTGTCAACTACCGACTGATGTTTCAGAACAAATGGACGAATAAATCGATGATATAAAACGTGCGAACCTCCTTTCGGACCTGGTGCCATTAACCATACAAGAAAACAACACTAAAATAAAATATATTATATCTCATATCTCATAAGTATTCTAAACAATTAACAAAAATATTTATATATTACATACTTTTATAAACCAATAAAATGGAAGTGCATGAAAGAAATGGTGACCGAAGTATTCGAAAAAACCAAAAGTGGCATAAACCACCCAATACATGAGCCACTCGGTATCATCTTCTGTATGAGGTGATTCAATAGCCAAAACCCTGGAAACAGATAAACAATTGCACAAATATTACATTAGAATTTAAGCAGTTTCAGACAACTTACGAAGTATATGCTGGATACGCAAACCCTAGAATATTGCACAAAAAATCTGCTGCAGAACCTAATACAAGGTAGACACAAATGACGCCAAGAAATGCTAAAATAATGTACAAATTAGTAAAATTCGTTGAATCATTTTTTTGTTATTGATATTTTCTTACCTAAAGCAATCTGTTCGCGTTTAAATTTGGTTTTTTGTTCGACTATACTCAAATAGGGAGATATGGCACCTTCATATAGAAAAGGCTTTAATTTTGTTTCTAATTTGCGTATATTCTCTTGTATTATAGCTGCCATATTTTCTTATCTGCAGTACGAACAGTAAGAATATTATACTGAAAAGAGAAGAAAAATGAAAAATCGCTGTTGTATACATATGGTGCTGGCCCGTGTGATAAAATAACTATGAAGAGGAGACAATATTAAATCCGAAATCTTATGACTCGTAAAAAATGCATCCATATTGGATTTTGTCCTCTTACTGTCATTAGAAATCAATCATTATTGCTACTCTTTTTCGCACAGCCAATTTTTTAGATCTCTTCTTTTTTGTTGCCATGAACTCTGCAATTCAAAGAAGTATTTCACAAAAATCTCAAATCTTCTTAAGTTAAGACAAAACTAAATTATTTGACTGGCATTTCTATTAATTTAAGAGGTATATCAAGCTGTTAGTCACCTAACTTTGGTTATAACTGAATTAGATTTTTTTTATAAGTCGAAAAGTTCAAAAAGTATGTTGAGAAAACATTTGAGTTTGTCGTATAGTTTAAGAATTAAGTTAGACATCTAACTTAATTTTTAGACTAGATTATGAAACACGTCCCAGCTTGTCGCACAGAAAGTAATAGAATTCCATATGGTGCGAGATACTTGAACTCATTCTCTACTCATTTTACATGAATAAATAATCATAAGTTGAGTATGATTATACATGTTTATATTTTTTTCTAATATAAACCGAAAAATTGAATACGATCAGAATTGGTGACTTTTCTTATCCAATCAAACATGGCCAACGTTTGCATTATCAACTTGAAAATTGGCATTCTTTTATTCTTCTAACAAATCAGCTCGGATAGCCTTAAATTTCTCAAAATATGTGTTATCTAGCAGAAAATCTTTAATATGTTTAACCTTGTTCAACTAATTTTCTCATTAACATATTAGTAGTACAGTGCTGAATCAAATATCCGCACGCGTCTGAAAACCACGGAACAGTTGCGTTAATTTAATAAGCATCCATGTATTGTATAATCTGAGTTGTAAAACTTAATAGTATTGATTTCGTCATCTTCGCAGAGCTATCATTTTTTAAACTGCTTTTAATACATCTTTGGAATAGATGACGTAAGTTATGAAAAGTTTCTTTTGCAAATTTTTTGACAGATTCAAGGCTGTTTTAAATGGCATTCTTCGCTATTAATGTGCTTGTATTAAAGATGGAATGATCACCTGTTTAGATCTCTGCTATCAAATGAAGTCTAAAAAATTAGTATACAATGTTTTTGTTTAACCTTACTTTAGAAACTATGATTTACACAGTACCACATCATATTCTTCTATATCACTCGTTGGTATTGTTGACTGATCATGCAAAGCGCATTCAGAATGTATCAAAACTAGTTCAAGTTGTTCTACTGTCTGCCTCAGTTTAGTTTTAGCATCATGATTGATCTGTTGAACTAGTTCTCTTGGAAAGTGGCCATTATTCCTCTTTTATTATAATAGTTTTTTTCTGTTGCTTGCAGATAACTATAATTATCAGATATGAATCCTAGAATGCGCTGCATTGCCATTTTCAGTCTGTTAGTATTGAATATTTCATTTACATCCGGTAATAAGGAGCATGATCATTCTGAGCACGATCGTCATCACTCACACGATCATTCTGAGCATGATCATGAGTCACATCGAAAACTGTTTACAGGTAAGAAAAAAGTTTGTTCAGCTTGATTCATTGTTAAATATATCCATTTACCTAGACAATTCGTATGATGGTACTGAAGATGGCCAAAAGGAAAAATTACGTTCAATTGCGTCCGTAATTGATGCAAACAATGATCAACAAGTTTCAAAAGATGAAATGAGAAAATATGTTGAAGAACGAATCCGGTACTTGTTTATTTTTTAGAATAGTGACCGTAGTTATTTCGTATTGTGTGTTTTTTCTTTTGTTTATAGAGATCAGCAACATCGAGAATTTCAAGATTTGGCATCTACTTTAGACCCGAATAATGAAGGAAAAGTTACATTTAGCGCATTTATTCGTGATAATTATGGTGATGAAGATATGAGTCAGTTCGAAAAAATGGAAAATACAGATTTAAGATCAAGGGAAACACGACGAGTAAGAACCGTGGATTTTTCTTATTTTGATAGTTAGGTATAGGTTTCAAATTTCAATTTTTTGCTTATGGGAGACGACACATCAGCGCATCTCTCTGAACCCTGAGTATTATACATATGGTTGAAAGGATAGTGCTACGATATCCAATCATGTCTAATGTGTATACTTATTGACTGTGTATGTCATACTATTAAAAAGTACAACATAATCTTACTGATTATTTCAGCATATGAAAGTGAGATTATTCAATTAGCTTTTTATGTTGTTTAAAAATATCGTTTTTTAAAGATTTTTTTTATTGTTTTCTCCTTATGCAATGATTCACTGAAACAAAAACGTGATGAAGTTCTTTTTACGTTTTTTTTGTAACTAGCTGATATAATTTTTCTTGCTCAGAATGAGCAAGTACACTCGAACTGGAATTTAATCGAGGATTAATCAAATGCGTTTCTAAGCGTCTATTTTCAAACAGTAATATTTGTATGAACATTGCTGAGCCATTATATTCACTCCTATTGCTACTCAGATTTCTTACTAATTACATTTGTCGCATTACTAAAATAAAGAATTTTGAATGTTGATTGTTAGAGTTTGCTGCAGTTAGCTTTGAATCCATGTTACTTGCATACATTCTCGTACAATATATTTATTAATTCTTTTTAAGACGTACATGGCTGATAAGGATAAATGGCAATTTCTTGATAAGGACGGTGATCAATCATTAACGTATGATGAATATTTTAAATTTACTCGACCAGAAGATAATGAAGATTTGCGTCGTATGGAGATAAATAGTATGATCAAAGAATATGATACAGATAATGATGGTCGAGTTTCAAACGAAGAGTATGGAAAAATGACAGAAGCTGAATCGGGTCAGGCTGAATCGTTATCAGATGAATTAGACGCAAATCACGATGGTTTTGCTGATTATGAAGAATTTGCTCGATATTATCTACCAACATCGAGTATTACAATGGATGAGGAAACGGATCATTTAATGAAAGAGTGTGATACAGATAAAAATGGTTATTGTTCGGCTGATGAAATTGTAAACGCTTATACATCATTTGCCGGTAGCCAAGTCACTGATTTTGGTGCGGATCTCGAAGATGGTCATACTGAGTTGTAAATAAACAAACAAAAAGCATTTTTATGTTACTCTGTTTCTATGTTTTCTGTTAATTGTTTGTGTGTTCGTTTGTCTTTTACAAAGGAGAAAACGATGTTCTTTTATTGAAATATATCGGTTTGTTTTTTTCACAAAATTACCTCTAGTTGTTTTTGCTTTTCTGATGAAATACGAATAAAAAAAAGCATTTTTGGTATCGTTTTTTATGACAATCTCGTTTTACATTTGTTTGCTGTTCTTTTTTTATTTTGTTATCCGCGTTCATAATAATTGTTAAAATATAAATATTAGATTAAAGATAGGCAAACTTTTGTGCATTTTTATCTGTAAAAATGGCTGAAATACGTAAAATGGAGGTTTTCTTACGCAGAACAAATAAGTCTAGGATAAGAAGATCTTCTATGTGGGAAATATAAACGAGAAAACTGACTGACTGAGACAGTTGAACCGTTCGGTATTTCAACGAAAGCAGTTGCGCAGTATTCTTCTCTTTTCAACATCAAAACAAGGTACTTGCTTCATGATAATGTTCCAGGCATAATCGAAAGAGTGCAAGATATTAGCGTGTCTGAGAACTGTGAAACTAGTGACTTTTCTAAAAGATTATAAGTGGATCTTTTTATTCATTCATCTAGTTATACATTAATGTTTATGATTTTATCATTTTTTTTTTAATCGGATTGAATTTTGTCATATCTTTATATTCCCATATTTGGATTGAATCAAGTTGAATGATGAAGGGAAATTGAATTCTTTTCTGATTATTATCAATAATTTCATGCAAAATGAATTCTGTTTCCTTATTTATATCTCTGTATCGATAGACCAGTGTCAGATAAAATCATGATAGATCATGATCTTCTAATGTAGAACCGAAAGTTTTTTTTCCATTCAGGTACAATTGATGATTCAACAATTTCTTGAAAAATCATCATTGTCAACTTGAACATGTAATAACAGAACTTTTTCACATTTCAATTTAGTGACGATACATTCTGTATGTGTCATCATTGATTGTAATTTGATTTTTTGATTTCTTAATATACCTTCATGTTTTTCTTTTTAAACATTGTTCAATGGATGGATTGTAACATGATAACTTGTTAGTGGTAGAAACGAATAATAATTTCTCAGTTCACTGGTAGATAAATAATCATGTAGTTTCGATCGTTGTTCTGGGAATGGTTGTAGAACATGAGAAATAATGAGAAATTCTTCAAATCAAACGTAATTACCTTCGATGTCACTATTCTTGCTACATAGTGGAATCGTTTTCTCCAACGTTGGAAAGTTGCTGTTATTTGATTTCAAATTGGACATTTCTTTAGTATAGATTGTAAGAATTTTTGAACAATTGCTTGTGATCAGCGTTTATTTGGTGTGAATGTGTTTCTACCATATCTACTTAGATATCATTACGAGGAATTTTTGAAGGATAAGAGAAAGATTTATTATTTTTCTTTCATTTTGATCTAGACTTTATAAAAAAGTTCTGAAAATATAGTGAATTTCATGATCTCTTGTCTGTAAAACTAAACCAATGTCTTCAACCTATTTCATTAATTGTCTACATTTTTGTTTTAGATGGTGAGCAAAAGAAATGTTAAAAAACAAAAATTCTTTTGAAACTTTTAATATTCTTTATTTTTAGTTGCCACTAACGTTACTTCGTACGGCTGTTTATCATCCAATGGTCTGCATCTTTTCGTCTAAAATATTTACTCCTACAATCTTTGCTAATTATTTTTTGTTTAGTTAGTCGAATTAAAAAATGGTGAAACTTACAATGGACATTTACAAAGTTGTGATAATTTTATGAATATTCATCTCCGAGACGTTATTTGTACATCCCGTGTAAATTAACTGTTATTATGAAAAATTTTCTCTTATAATTATTGTTATCATTTTGTTTTCAGGATGGTGATCGATTTTGGAAGATTCCTGAATGTTATGTACGTGGAAATACAATCAAATATTTAAGATTACCAGAAGAAGTGATCAATATGGTTAAAGAAGATTCGGTCGAAAAACAAAATAAAGGTTCAAGAGGCAATGAGAGAGGTGGTCGAGGTGGATCGCAACAAAGAGGAGGTGGTGGTGGCGGTCGAGGAAGAGGTACAAATTCATTTCTATTCTACTTATTATTTCCTATAATACTAAATGTTATTCTTTTGTTTAATTTTAGGCGGTGGACGAGGAGGAAGTTTTGCAGGACGAGGTAAGTTATCTAATTAAATTATCATCCATATATTTTATTCTCATTCATTTATAGGTGGTGGCGGACGAGGTGGACATCGAAATTCATCAAATCGTGGTGGTGTATTTAATCGTTAATGTAACTAGTCCAGTTTTGTTTGATATTTTTTTCTTGTGCTTTGTATAAAGGTCTAATGTTTTGTGTATGTCGAGTTTGTTCCTGCGTTTCTACGACCTTTCTAAAGTTATGCGTGTGTTTTTTTTCCATGAAAATGTAAATGTATAGACTTAAAAGTCGGATCATTATTTTTCAACTAACTGGAGTTTTTGCTTAAGAATTAAAGTCTAATAATCTACAACAGAAGAGAACACTACTCATTCAAAGAAATACCCAGAATATTTCTTTTAATTAGTTTTCTTTGTAGATGACATAAGATCGTATAGATTTTGCAACTGACATTTTGCTGAAGAAAAGCCACTGTTTCTTTCTGATTAAAAAAGTCTAAACACTGTAAAATATTGACATTTCTTTTGAAACAAAAATATCACCTGCCCGATCTCTATGTCTCTCTGTTTGTCATCTTTTAGTGAAATTGTGAATTATTGCTTGTGTCAGTTGATAAGTGATAAAATGCTATCTAATGTTTTTTTTCTCGTCTTTTATCATTATGTGGCAACATTGATCCCTTCTATTTGACTAGATAATGAGATCATGTCACTGGGACCAACGTGCAACATCCCATTCGTTTTTTCATCATCTCAATATCGAATACTAAGCAACATATGCTTTGCAATAGATAATTCATATAGATTAATTAATAATACATTTAGTAATTTGTTACTGCTCAATTCTGAACAATGATCACAAGAAATACCGACAAATGTAATTGCCTAGTGGTACGACTAAAACTAACTACTGAAAACATTTACTCTACTCTGTGAAATGCGTATGAGGTTAAGTGAGCAGAGAAATTATTTACAATGATTATTAAAAAAATAGTAGAATGTTATGTTAAACATCAGCAATAAGAGAACAAATGAATAAAATCATCATTAATACAGATTTACAATTAATTTAATTAAAGTATCTTGAACAAACAAAAATATTGTGATTCGTTACACATGAGTAAATGAAATCTGCTGTTTACATATTAGTTGATATTTGAAGACAATTTTTTTAAATGACACGTGAGTGGATGATTGCAAATAAGTGAAGATGGCACTGAATAATATAGTGGTTTAATGAAACAAGCATTACAGTGTGTGCACTAAGCAACCTTAAAAACAAACTGGTATAGAAAGATGATCAATGATCAATATATTTTAGATATAGCATGGTATAATTGCGAGCAAAAATTTCTAATATTAACTTCTGACAACATTTACATCCTGATAACATTGATTTTGATAAAAATAATTTTTGAAGTACACGATTAATATATGGTGTGTAATCATTCCCAGAAGGTTTTCGATATATGAAAAGTAAAATATCTTTCAATAAAAGTTCGAGCAAAATTTCTTTATGAATGCATCATTCCAAACGTCTACATATGTTTTCTATTACCGTAATAAATGTCCCATAGTGGATGTTGAATCTAAGACAAAAACTAGTTGTTGCTGAATATATCCATAGTTGGACATATTTAGCTTGTGACTCTCAGATGAAAATCTGGATGATTGCAGATCAACAATAATTTAAATTATTTAATAGTATAAAGTAAAAGTTCATCACTATTTCTAACTGAGCTGAAAAAATGAACCGACACAAATAGAAGTCTCTTTGAGTGCGACTGTAAACGTAGAAACAGCATTACTTATCTCGAAACGATATCACACAGCAAAGTTTGCCTAAAAGCATCATTCTACTAGTTTATGTCCCTGATGTACTTTTTATGTTGAGTATATTTTATTTTTATCTTTACTGTCAATAATAAAAAAAACTAAACCTACTTCACATGTTTTGAGTTATAGAAAAGTGAAACTTCTCTGTTCAATGTAAAAATCTTTTCTTTATCAGTCACATGAAAAAGAAAAGAAATATCTGAGAAACAAGTACTAATAATCACACAACGAAAAGAAAAAATATCTTACATTTTTATTCTTGAACAACAGCGAAAAAATAGCATCAATACTTTTCCTACATGTAGACTAATATTATAACGTTATTTACAAAATGAGCAACAAAAAAAGGAGATCATTCAAAAAAAAACTGATCACATGATAGCTTTTTCTAGATCAAAAATAACTCCAAAAACACCGTTATCACAATTAAATTAACATTTCCTAATTCAATAAACTTAACTTTTATCTATGAATGTTTGGACAAAAAATGATTTTTAAATGAAAACCATATCTTGGTTTTTCGATTATAATCAAGTAAATCGATAATATCTGGTTCATAAATAATTCTTGAATAAAGTATTTTTTTCATGCTTAGTTGTTTAAATTCATGAAAATCATCGGATGTCCAATCAATTTTTTTAGTCAATGGTAAATTCAAATGAACTAGAGATAGAAAGAGTAACATATATTATTAATTTGAACGAATGATGCTGGATAAACGTGATCAACGACGAATTGATATTAAAAATGGCTCACCCAAATGTGCTTGAAAAGGTTGTACTGTATATCGATGATTAATTTGACGTATCATTTGTACTGGTACAGATCTGGTAAAACCATGATCAACAAAAAATACCTAAAAGAATAATTTAGTCAAAATAATATTTGAATAAAAATCAAATTGAACAATTAAACAAACATCAGCAAACTGAATATTTGGTTTAAATTGTAGATATCGTCCTCGATGCCATTCAGATTGATATTTGACAGCCACTATTTGACCTTGGTTAAACATATCCGGATTAACTAAACGTTTGTGTTTATTATAACATTCTCTAAATTAAAAATTCAATAACAAATCAGCTAACACCAAAAAATAAAGTCTAATTACGTCATATCACGTGTCATTTCATTTAATATCACATTTTTTTCCAGTTTTTCTTTTGATAATATAGCTAAAGAATAAGAGATTAAAATTCATATTTACATGAACTGATCATTCGAAGTTACAAACGTACGTATCTCAGAATTGCCAAGATTGAAACCAGGACCATAAACATAACGTATATAGAATCGTGCGGGTGTTTCGATATGAGCTATTTCGACTATAAATATAAAATACCAAGATGAATAGATAATGATAGTTCAATATAATTTTAAAAATACCTGGTATCCACGCTTTTGCTAATGGTGGAAATGATGTTAATGTTGTACTAACAAAAACTTCTTTTTTTGTTTGATGAAGAATTTCTTCTTAAATGACAATGAGTCATACTATCTTTTTAAAATAAATCAAAAGAACTTTTGTATGTTTAAAATCCTACCACTTATTTTTGTAGTACTGATTTCGTCTTCATCAATTGTATTCTGTTTTTCAATAACATCTTCATTATCATCTATATCGTCGATGAATTTTGCATTATCATCTCGGTTTCTCGTATCAACATTAATAAATATGCGTGCTAAATCTACATTTGTTGTTTCTATTCGTTCATCGATTGATGCCGTATATTTATTGTTCTGTTTTAAACTAGTTTCATCATCATTATCATTTTCCTGATCAATGTTGACAGCATTATTCAATTCATTTTGTTTTACTCCTAAATCTAAAGAAGAAAGCGCATTTGGTAATTCCACTTCTTCATCTTGTTGTTGTTCATCGACGACAGGAACTGAAATAAAAAATTTAATGAATTCTATGTATTAAAATTAAATTTAAATCCAAGAGAAAAATTTCGCAAAATATTGAATAGATAAGCGAGAAATAAACAAAAAAATAAAACATTCTACGAATGTGCCTTTTCAACTCAGTTAGCAAGAAAAGAACAAAACAAGCCATCTGTGGTCAACGGTAAATTCTGCAAAATTCTTGCTTAAAACGCATATGTAAAGTTCTCATCTGTTTTTTCAAAATAAATGTCATTTTCCAGCTTGTAAAAGCAGCACGTATAAAATGTGTGTTGTTGTTTTTTCTTCAAAATTTTTAAGATTGAAATGATGTCTCGCTTCTTGAAAAAACAAAAGACTTTAAAGTATACCATTGAGACGAGATAGAGATATGGAATTGAAAACATGTAATATGTAAAAAATCGCCTGGCTTAGACTTTCCACGACTACTGTACATTCCACTAGCAAGAAAATCGTTTGTTTGTATTTTTCTTTCTTACCTGAATAGTAAGACACATTCGCTTATGAAACCAACCAGTTCAATATACAATGAAAATTGTTTGCTATCTACATACATCTCGTAAACAAATGATAAAAAATAGCATAAGAATGAGAGAGTGTACCATTTATGAAATCATCAACAATATTAACATTTATGAAAATTTTCTTTCAAAATAAACTTGTTCTTATTAATTTGATGCAACAGAGTTGTATGTCTGATAAGCCATGTCTGTACTCTAAATACCAAAATTCACTAACAATTGTTTGTAAACTCTTTCTACTCTTGTTTTATTTTCATACAAAATTTAAAAGTAGTTCAACAAGAGACGAAGCAATATACACATACACACAATCCAACACATATATACAAACTAATAAACTCTCACTTTTCAGAAAAAGACTACAACATGACAAAAAAATGATAATCATATGTTCTCACAAAAATATGACAACGAGAACAAAAATAATAATATCTCAGGTTGGGATAAAAAACTAGAAAAAAAAAGAAAAACACCAAAACTAACAAAAAGAGTTCACATATAGATAAACATATCTTGCCAGTAGGAAAAAGAAAAAGAATCATCTTATAAAAAAGTGAAAAAAGAAATCCAAATTAAAATGTCAGCACACCTGCCACAGTGCTATGCACCAAAATTCGTTTTATTAAATAACTTATTATAGATAGCATTGTTTGTTATGACAAACTTCAAAAAAACCGATAAACAAAATCATCTTCATGTTCTTTTAGAACAACACAGTTAATTACGACTTACAAAAGGCAAATCTTTAGTTATTTTATCAAGAATCATATTCATATTACCTAAATCGGATGATGATGATGATGAGAGGGGTGTAACTTGAATGGGAAAATTAAGCTCGTGCATTTCATCATTATTATACAATATATACTGTTCGATTCGAATTTTACTGGCCCAATAAACGGATATATCTTCGTTTGTAACACGTCGTGCAATTTTACAGCTATCTAATATAGATGCCAAATCCTATAAAGAATACACAAACTTACTTAATCTTACATGACAGGTATAAAGATTCCCCAATAGAAAACGTTGTAGAAAGCCGAATAAAAGAACAACAGAAGAACTTGAGCAACAGGTACAGTTCAAAATCGGAATAATGATCTTTTAGAGACTTCACTTACTTGTCCATTACTAAGACGTATTCGAACAAAATGCATAGGCCACCGCTCTGTTGTATCAACAACTGTTGCTTCAACACGTTGTTGAAAGCAATGTGTTGAAAATGCATATGTTGCTCGACGACTCCATCCTTCTGAACCAATAGTCGGTAATATCTAGAAATTAGAAAAAATAAAATTTAATGAGACAAATAGATTTCAGTTATTTTCCTTTTGTTAATCAGTTTATGAGATTCTAGACTATATCAACAAAATAAATATAAAGCATACCTCAGCAACTGTACAAGCGATCGCCATTGCTGGCATTTTTGAAAATGCATAATCTAATTCACGTAGCAATTCAAGTGGTAAATCTTCGATATTACCATAATCAATGTAAAATACTTCCACTGACGTTTCTAGAAAAATACAACATGAGAAAATTGAAAAAATAAAAGATTCTTTTAGCTCACTTGAAGTATAACGAACAACACGACAACGGTACCAGTTTAAATCTTCCGTATATTTCGCAACACAAAATTCACCGACTTCTGGAAGATATCTTGGATTAATATCGATATTATTATAATATTCACTAAAATATAAAATTAAAGCCGTTTGAACAAAATTAGGAAATACAAAAGAATCTCTTACATCAGACGATCGGAAAATAATTTGAATTCTCCTTGATCGAGTATTTGAATAAAAAAATACGATGGATTCGACGCAACAACAACAGTGCCTTTAATTATTGTATCCGGTGGAAGACGCTGTAATGGAACAAATGGTTTTGAACCTAAAATTAATATAATATGCAGATTCAAAAAAGATAAGAAATCAATATGCGGCAACTACTGCTAAAACAATCTTACACAGTTCATAATTGTTATATCATCATATGATTGCAAATTATTTAACAAATACTTTAAAACTGGTGTGAAAACGATGGTATCAACAAATACAAACTTACGCTGTACTGTTACAGAATGTGTTTCATCAGACTGCTGTTGGTTTAACATTGGAGTACTTGCTATAAATGGATTGGGAGTTGTTTTGGACATTGTTGTAGTATCATTTGAATTTTGAAAATTTTGTGATTGATCTATTGTTGGTATATGTGTATGATGATAAGACTGATTATTATTCGCATTTATTCCACTTCTAAAACTAGATACAGTTGAGTGAGAATAATCGAAGCTTCTATTTGGTTGAATCTGTGGATGTGGAACGTTTACAGTGGATGTTGTCGCGGGTAGTTGTTGGTGTTGTCGTTGCTGTTGTGCTGACGACGGTGTTGAACTTTGTATCACTGGTTCTGGAACTAATGTTAATGGTCTGTTCCCTGGTTGTTGTTGTACGGAAGACGGTGAAGCAGTCGATGATGGCCGTGAGGGTAACAATCGTTGACTAAATGAATTCATTAGAGATGGAATATCTGTACGATTATCATTATATTTGGGATTTGATTGTTGTTGAGATGGCTCGGCTGAGTGTTTTGGAGCACCAGAACGACTACTAAAAGAACCAATAGTCATTTTTTGTTCTGCCGTTGTTGATTGCGGGCTTTGAATAGATTTTGCAGACGATTGTGTGTTATTATTCGGTGATGTTTGACAATTTGCTGGTGCAGCTGTTACTTCATATGGTTGTTTAACATTTAATCTTGATTGAGAATCAATAACCGATTGCGTTGAGGAACTAAGCATATTACTTAATGAATTAACAGTAGGTAATAATAACGAATTTTGAACAGAAACAGGTGTGTTTCCCTGAAAAGGGGCTGCTGTATGTAACTGCGAAATATCGGATACAAGATTTTGATGTTTGGATAGCACTGGTTTAGACGAGGTAACATCATCCGCAGTCTATAATAAAAAAATAGTAAAATTTTTTACATCAAGCTTTTATATTAACAACACATACGGGATTTATCTGTTGATCGAGCAAAATAAGATGCTTTGTTGACTCTAAATAGAAAAATAATTCCAGTTGTTAAACGGTCGAACGTATTTACGAGAAATAACATCTTTCGAGGAAATTGTTAGTAAAACGAAGAGAATTTTCTTAAGAAGATTATGTACGAGCTTCAGCCTTGTGAAAACTTTTAGGACTGTTTTCCTTCGTCAGAAGAAAATGCGAAGTTTTAAGTTTAAAGGGGATTTCTGGGTCAAAATGGCTGTTTTTGCACCTGCTTTCCGGAGCATATTCTTAAAAAGGCATACGACAAGAATCCGCAGGGAGGAAGGATAAAAACAACAAAAGCGCTATGGTTGTGAATATATATTTAATAACTTACACTTCTTCTCTTTCTGAAACTATTCGAAGGGGTCGCACAAAAACGGCTTAGAGTGGGACCCGAACCATTGAGACTTTCAGCATGAATTCTATCAAGCGAGAACTTTTACTATTGCGTTACTTGATACTGTTCAACACTTTAGTACTTATCTGCAGTTTTCAATATTTGTGCTGCTTTTCCTTAGTAGCCGTAGAGTACATATACACATCTTTACCTTGTAAATGGTATAAACATTTTTTCACTAATAATTTAATATCAACAGTCGAATGAAAACCATTATTTGATAACGTTGACAACTTCTGTTCATTTTCGTATAAATCAGCATTAAATTGCTAAAAAATTGATAAGGATAAAAGGTAAAAAACTGATAGAATATCTTTCAAATTTGTTTACCTTCTGATCATTTGTGTTAGTTGCTGTTATCGGCATTTCTGTTCTATCTACCGCACGAAATCGTAATGTTTGATTCGACGTTAAATTGTTCAAAATAACAGCAGAAGAAAAATTTTCATCTAAATCAATGTAGTTGTTATCTTTATCATCGAATAGTTGAATATGAAAATTTGTGTCGATATGGAACAGGTTTTTAATCAACTCATTAATTTCGTGTATGCTAGCATTGTTTTCAAGGATGAATTTCTGTCGTCGCGGACCGTAAGAGACGATTGCAACAGCATTCGCCATCTGAAATCAGCCAACACTTTGATAAGCTAGGCTTGAATTACAGCAAAAAGGAGTAAATTTAGATGTTAAAAAACACGCGATGCAAAAGTACATCCGTATTTTCTACAACAAGAACAAAATTGAAGTTTTACTTTAAATAGTTGAGAATCACTGGATTTGTGTACAAATAGTTTCTTTTCATGTACCTAGACTCTTTCTAAATTGGATAATATTTCAGTTACATTCTCTATGTACTTCTCGTTTCGATAGTCAAAAACAGCAAAAACGTATAACCCTTTGAAAATTACAATAGCACAAAAATAAATAATACTGAATTCAGAGTTATGCGAGTATCGGCATAGCCGAATGAAGGAGGAATGAGGACTCAGCCCTCCTTAGCGTTTGAAAAAACAATATTTTTGATTGCATATCTCCGTTTAGAAAATTTTTTGGCTACGCCACTGTACAAATGAATCAAATAATCTAGAACTTCGTAGTTATGGCACATTAACTACACTGTTACATTACATAGAGTCAAAGATTTTTCTAAAAGGAACTTAGTGAGCAAATCACTTGTTTCGTTATGGAACAAGCAGTGCCAGTCTAACTTCTGTTATTAGACATAACGAGCTATTTACAAGTCTTTGTCATTAAAAAACCTGTCAAAGAAGTGCAGTAATACTTTACTACAACAGAAATAGTAAAAATAAGAACTAGCGATGAAATAACTGTATCGATTATGCGTTTGTTATCCGAAAAAGTTAGAAACCGAAAACTATCGAAATGATTAAGTATTTCTGAGAAACACCTGAGTATGAATAGAGAGTACGAGTTTGAATTATATTCAAAATAGTATGAGTAGTACTCGTCCATCTCTAACTAAATCACAGAGAAAGAAAGCCATATTATGGCGGTTTATGCGTTGAACAAACGACTTCATCATAATTTATAGACGACCGTTGCATCTATCATACACGTGACTTTGCTCATATGTGTTTAGATTATAGATTATTTAAAACCTTTACAATCATCGATAAAACGAAAAACGCACCCACAATTGATCGCCACAGTCAGAGACACAACAGAAATAAAAAATAAACGACATAAACAAAAATACACATTTTTTAAATTAGATAACAGTCCGTCATTTTTGTACATACATATAGCCAAGAATAAAAGAAGAAGGTAGTCGTAACTATGATCAAGAAGAACTGCACAAAGACTAGAAAAAAGATAGATTTTGCAATTAATAAAATAATGTAAGAAAAACTAAACAATATTTCATATCAAGTCTATAGCAGAAATTTTCTTTTCTTTATCTATTTGAAAAAATATACTGTCACGTAGTGAACGGCAATAGAAATAAACAAATAATAAAAACCTAGAATTAAGGTTATACCCTTCTATCTAACCTCTAGAATTAACCTTAGATAGAAGGGAGTCATGAGAATGTATTTTGCTGACTACTCCTCAGCGCCAAATTCCACTATTGAAATTGCTTTGTCGAGCATATTGTTACGAGCGCTGTTTTCAGTTCTGTTTACAGTAACGACCACGTGATCATTTTTTATCTTACATATGTTTCGATCTCTTTAATTATATCTGAATTGGGGAACTGTTTAGAAAAAGAAGTGTGGCAAAACCACCGCCGCTATAAAAATTGACTAATTATGATTCAAGCACACTAGTTGTTGAATGTAGATATAATATAGAAATGTGCGCGAAGTTATTATTCTCAATATGAAAACAGTATCTGATAGCGCTGTGGAAACATCGGACAGCTGCAACCACTGACAATAAGTAATTTTTTTTGCGCTATATGAGAAGATTCAACAAAAAAAAGAATCAATGATCAAAGCTATACAGTTGTCTTTGAGACTAGCAAAACAAAACGAGATCTACGAGAAAATTACGTTTAGTCACGGTGTTTTTACTTGTATTATATATATATGTGTCGGCGCAAATATAGTCCGCGGACTGTTCTCAAAATAAACGATCAGCCACTAATTGACGATCAGCTCGGTCTGAAAAACTGAATCGTTTATGCAGTTTTATTAGGAATGAGAATCATAGCCGGAATCGGCTTCGAAAAAACTGAAAGTTATTTTCCACAAAAAAGTTCTTTTCTTCTCTTTTGCTTGTCATTGATTCAGAGCTGAATATCCTTGTCAGAACTCTCGTTGACTCAAGTGTCCACACGACGCTTAGGGGATGCTCTTGATAGTAACAATAATATTGTCCTACTTAAGATAATACTGTTCTTAAATATTTAGAATAGTCAAAGTTATTTAATTGTACTATTCTAAATTTTTTCAGAGTTTACAGATCTTCCTATGTTTACATCAAGCTTTTTCTGAAATTTTAGAGCTCTGAATCGGAAGAACGTTTAGCTCTGATAAAACTATATAGCTGATCCAGCTTTTTGGACCGAGCTGATTGTCGACCAGTATATGTCCAAATTAACTATTTTTCATACTTTTGGGTACAGTTCATTAGCCGAATTTAGAAAATAATTGGCACAATGATATTCATCAAAATGTAAAAGCTAACACTTTGTTTAACGACAAAACGCTCCACTTGCTTCTTTAGGTCCCCACCGTTGTTTGCCCAACCGTTGCAATTTGACTGGTTTTGGCATGACATGTAATATCTAAGTAGGATCATGAAGACAATAGCACACTTATAAACACATCGATAAATAATTTTTGTGCCATCCTTTACAAATTCAGTTCAAAATCTCGATACATTGTTTTATCCAATATATGGATCAAATTCTTCTTTTGATAGAAATATACTAGAAAATTTTCATAATCTCTGAGCTGTGGTAGAGTGTATAAGTTAATACGATGCTTATCACAGTAAAAATGTCTATTTTTGAAGAGAAAAGTGCCACTGTGTCCGTGTCCAAATGGATAAATCCATCTTGTTTCCATTAGCAGTTTATATCAAGGATAGTTCTGTTGTGTTAGACCGGGAGAGTAATGACCATACCAATGGTTTTAGTAAGAAATCAAAATAAATTGACAAATTCTTTCGAGGAAACCATTGTTTTTATATACAAGTGATGGTCGCAAAACAAAAGAGGTGAATTAAAAAATAAGGCGGAAGAACGGCCTGCAGAGTCACACATATCACGGAGAGAAAAATGAAGTTCATTTAGAGCCGCAGGAATATGCTTTTCGTTTTAGCACACTCGATAACCCAGAAGATTTTCTAGTTTTCGCGAGGCGTACTGCCAAAAGTCTAAGAAAACTTTTGAAACTAATATTATTTTCCTATGGAAATATTTTTTCGTTATTTTGTTCAAAATTTTCTTAAACCTTTGACAATACTCCTCGCGGGAAAATAAGAAATCTTCTGAATAATGGAGTGTGCCAAAGACGAAAGAATACTTTTCCGCAACTCTAAATAAACTTTATTTTTTTTCTTCACGTTGATAGGAACGTCTTCAAATAAGAAGCATGCAATAATAAGATGGATGCATTTTTAAGGTGCATAAAACACCTGTTCCAGGATAAATGTTGCTCCGAAATCCACTCTTATTATTACCGGGACAGTTAAGTCGTTTTTTTACAATATTTGATTTAAGGCTCTTATGAACAAATTGAGACTAGCCTAGATATAAACAGGAACAGAATTTTCTAATCCCGTTCTCGTGATCTCGTAAAAGAATCATTTTTGTTTTTTGACTGGACCTCTTCAGTAATAGAAAATAATAGATAGATCTTTTAGTGGCAGTAAACTTAAAGATAAATATGGGTTGCTGCAGTCTGTGAAAATCCAACTCATGTAGACGCAATTTTACAATGGTTTACTCTGTATTCCGTTTTACAAGATATACAAAACATTACATCAATTCTCGAAAAATCCGTAGATCTGCATTTGTATATGTATAATACGGTCAAAAGAACCGAAGTTATAAAATGTAAAACAAATTCGTTTTTTTGCTGACAGGAAGCTTTCAGACCCCAATTTTTTCGTTTGTTTTCGATGGCAAACGTGTCAAAGAGCCACGAGCAGCACTGCCTATCACTTAGTTTTCCGAAATTTTGATAGGAGTTTTTTGGCGACTCTCGATTTTGAAAAACATTTTTTCATCTAAATATTTTTTACTATATCTGTTAGATGTAGCTTTTCGCACCGATTCCAAATATTACCTTTGAAGTTGAAAAAAGTTGGGTTTTGATGAAGAAAATTCGATTTTACTTAGTCGGGATGACCACCAGACATTTTTCCACTTTTGTCCTAGCGTTATGGCATAACATCGATTGAAAAATTTTTGAATTAATGGAAAACGTGCAGAAAAATATGTGCTGTCTGCATATAAGCTTAAATTTACCGGAAAATTTTTTTCGTTTAGTTTTACAAGCCGAGGATTTCGAAATATGACTCGGGTTTTTGAGGTTTTTCGTCTACCACTTCACGAAGGTATCGTGAGTCAATAAAAGTGTTTTGCCATATATACAGCTTTTTATGCTTTATTGATTGGACAAATCAAAAGTTCGAAAACAAAGTGTTTAACATGGCGAGAATTGAATAATACGAGGATTTCTACATATTTTACGAGAGTTTTGGTCTATTTATGTTACAATTACTGTTCCTATGGAAGAAATCAACATTTTTCAGGACAAATTAGAGCCGTTGATGTCATATTGTGCAGGATTGTTGCTAAGTTTCTTACCCGTTACTCTTCCTCACCACGTAGAGGTAACCATATGAGGAAGTTCCCTAAAAAGCGAGCTCAAACACTCAGACATACATAACAAACGAACAATTTAAACCGACATTTTTTCTTGATTACTTCGTTAGGTTTTCCTACTTTTTATTATATTCTGTTAATTGCTTGATTTCACCTGTATAAATGGATGATTGGCGATCCATTGGTCTTCATAGATGAATAGAATGCCCACCAAGATGTAACTCGATGTCACAAATCATGGAAAATTTCCTCATCGTCATCGCATGGAAATCAAGAAATTAACAGA
>CAJNOQ010002650.1:0-23268 GCA_905250885.1 Didymodactylos carnosus | reverse complement strand
AAAAAAACCGGCTATTAATTGTGCGATTTATCGCATTATGCAAACCTAGCATAAAAATCGCTATTAATCACCTTTTCTAGTAAAAATCACGATCAATCGGTAAAAGTTCGGCGATTTTGATGACATGGGATACTCCCACCTTGACTCACATCCCTAGTCCACTTTTCCTAGAAAAATCCCCAGTGAGTCCCTGAAAAAACACCCTAGAGAATCACGACATGGATTCCACAGGGAGTCCCTAGGGATTTCTCAGTGAGTTCCCAAAAACGAATAAATGCTGAATTCGACTCCTGTGCTCGCTCAATTTTAAGTGTAATTTAGCTTTCTTTATATTGATCAAATTGAAATTTAATTTATATAAGAAAAAGTACGACTTTCTTTCCCAAATTCTTTCTTACCTGATGTCCCCAGTGGGCCTCGTCCAGTGGACGAGTCACTCGGCTAAAAAGTTAACTCATGTCGAAACCACGAGTTAACGTCGACAAGTCTCAGGCGGAAGCAGCTACACTAATCTAAAAAAGACAGAAATTAATCTAAACAAAAGAGATGTTCCTGTTAAAATTTTTCACGTTTTATATACTTCTGCAGGCGCCAAACAAAACGGTGAATATGTTGTACATTCCTCCTAAGAAATCTCTGGAGAGTCACCCATGAATAGCCAGGGACTTCATTATTTCTCCCCACTCCCTGAAAATCAGCGAGCCACCAGGAATTTTACAAGGAATCCCTGCGAACTCCCTAGGCATTTCACGTTATTTTGGGGACTCATCAGGGACTTCATCAGGGAAAGTGGACTAGGAATGAGTACTCATGAGTGAATGAATAATCAGTATTATGGCTACGACTTTGAGTACTCATGCTTGAGTATTGTTGAATACTCATATAACGTTTGCAAAATACTCCTGAGTATTGCTCATCTAGTATTTTCATATAAAGGAGTGATCTCAGGCAGCTAGCGTTGGACTACAAGTCTATGCAGAGACGAGTCCATCTTTGACTATCTACAGAGAGCCCAGTGAGAAAAAAATAATATAAATATTCTATATTTCTTTACTAAATCCTACGGTCTTTATACAGGTTCATTTTGGCAAAATACAATAGTGAATGAATATTTTCTGAGTACTCACTGAGCAACAATACTCAAAAATTGTTAGTAGAACTCATATGAGTACTCATGGACGAATCGTGGGTAAAGTCGTACTCATAGATGAGTATTTTTACTAGGGTAACTATTGTAGTAAATCGATGTCGTAACGTGATCTTTCTTCTTTGTTTTTGAGACACTTTTCAGGGGTGCAAAGAGTTGGTTCTAGGCTCAATCGATAGAGTATCGAATTCTCTACAAAACCTGCTATTTGAATCTCTGAGAGCATTTTTCTTGTTTGAGTACCATTTAAAATATTGTACGGCGCTGAGTTGTCGAACTGCGACACACTGAAGTCGTTTCGTCTTTTTAGATTTTTGGCCCATTCTCTGGTATTCAATAGTTAATTTTTCTACGCAGAAAGATAGAGGATTTTGCGCTCTATCGATCTCACTCATTTACAATGTTTTCACTACGTCAGCTGGAATCATAACTAGTTCTCAATCGGCTTTCCAATTTTTTAAATTAAATTAATTTTTGTAATTAATGGTTTCAATTGAGAAATTTTGTTTATATATCAAAAGACGCAGAATTTAATTCTGTATGAGATAATCAGACTAAAACCCTGGATTCAGAACGTTTTACTGCTTTTATAGTCCAAAAAGTAAAGTCTGTTAAAAATAGGTTCAACAGTTAGCTTTTTGAAGAGTTATCAGTTTTTTTGCACAGAAAAATTTCTCTAGAAGATTTAACTACAAAATTTCAAAAAATATGTGAGAAGATGCAGAATTTCCCAGTGAACCTTCTGATATTTTCAAAATTCTTATGAAAGCTCTTGTTGGATCAAGGTACATGTTTTTCTATTTTCAGTGTATCGCAGTTCGACAACTCAGCATCCTTCAATATTTTGAATGTTGCTCAAACGAGAAAAATGCTGTCAGAGATTCAAATAGCAGGTTTTCTAGAGAATTCAATACTCTATCGATTGAGCCTAGAACCAACTCTTTGTACCCCTGGAAAGTGTCTTCAAAACAAAGAACAAAAATGCGACATTTATTCTGGTCCACCCGTTAGATCCGAAAACCGAATTAAAAACGGTAGTTTGGCCATTCGCTGCATACATACACTCATATATTTGGAAGTTAAAAATCCCATCACTAACAAGCAATTTAGCCCTCTTTTCCTATACTGTCTATATCCAAGAAGGGAAACTAACATTCTTTCTATCCTATTTGTTCATTCTAGATGGACTTATTCATCTCTTTTTTGCACGTTTTCGACAGCAATCTGCTTTTGTGTGAGATCCCAGCGTACTTAATGTATCCTAGATGGTTTAAAGACAGCGAGATGCATCTAATTTACATTGAAGAACGCATCCAAGCTGCTTCGACTATCCATCCACAATGTCTCACGTAGATACTATAGGTGCATAAAACTGAAATCCAGGCGCCTTCATAAGGCCTCATGAAGCGTCTTTTAGATGGAAGTATCTTCTTATGTATCAAAAATGAGGTTGCTTTTAAGGCGGCTGAAGTGCATTTTTTCCAAAAACTCACCTCTTTTTTCAGTGTAGTGAGTCGTGAATGAATATTATTAAAAAACATAATAGTTCTCACTATTAAGTTCCTAACAGAGTCTCATCAAATCTTGAAAAAGTCTTAGATGCAATATAATAATCTACAATAGACGATCACATATAATCGTTTAAACTATTTTAAAAAGATCTAAGCATTGTATGATTAACTCGAGAAAGAAGAGAAAATACATACGGAAACTAAGTACCAAGTAAAAGTGGCAGATCACAGCCAATAATACTTAAATCATGGATGATTTAAGTATTATTGGCTGTGATCTTGCATGGTATTGATTATACCATCAAAACAATTCTAAAATGAAATCTTTAAATCAACATTCGCCTTGAGAATCACAATGTAGGATTTGTAATGTTTCCTGTTTTGATAAACTTTTATCTGTCTTTGTTAAAACTTCTAACAACGATGTTATTTTCAATTGTTGCATTGTAGAATTTGATCGTTCAGAAATTTTCATACATCTTTTCAGATGTTTTTACTTTTTTCTCCTACTTTTTTCCTTCCTTATGAGTCGACGGAAAAGACCAATTGATTGAAAGAAAAGAATACATATGTATAAAAGTTGCTTGGATAAACAAAGAACTAAAGTGTGAAACTATTAGTTTATACTAATTGGTATTACGTCAAATTGAAAGAACATGATAAAAATGGCTTATTAGCATGTTTTTTGCACCAAAGCTTGGTTGGATCTCTTTGCTTATCATTTTTCTCTTGCTTTATCATTTTTTACTGATCTTTAAGCAAAAGAGGAACCACATGTTTATTTGTTTAGGCTGGAATATTACTACTTCACAGGATATAAATAAGGTTTAATCATAATAACTTCCATAGCCGCTGGCCGATGGATTATTTCCCGTGGATACATAAAGTGCACCATCATCAGTAATGTTATCTGCTAATGGTAAACTAACTGGAACGCCTACCTGAACTATTCCTGAACAATTACCAGCAATCGATGCTAGCGCTTGGAAATAAATGGTATATACTCGTCCTACAGATTAACGAGAAAAGAGACGATAATCAACTCGTAGTACTTTCAAAATAGTTACCATTTCCTGACGGGTTTGCCAAGGCTCGCAGCAGAAAACTATTTGATAGGTTGGGATTGATAATAGCATCAGCCGCATAGCCCCGTTGTTCATCTTGTTTAATTCCCGTTATAGTTATAGTGACAGTATCGGACGGATAAGCGTCGTAAACATTTGTCACTTGTCTGTTAACAAAACTACTGTCACTTGGCCATATATATCCTCCACCAGATGCGTCACTACAATTTAATGGTGTAATACTTATAGTTGATGTTAGTTCTTGTGTCTGCCCTTCACTTGTGTACGGTTCTGTTGAGTAGTAATTCTGTTGCTGATCCGTTGCTGGTATTGTCAAAGACAAAGCAGGATAGATACCGAACAGGAATAATATAATTTGATACATTGTATATAAAAAAAACGTTTTCGTTTGTATTATAGCGTAAAATATATCTTTATAATAGTCACACCTTTAGATTAATAACTTATATATGGATGATACTAATAGACATTGATACATTTTTTATTTGCTTTTCTGACAAAAAAAAGAAGTATGTGCTAATAAAAGAATACGAACCGCATTACCTGTTTGTTATAACAAGTGATGAAGAAAGGTATCTCATCCAAAACTTACTCACATATTTAACTCACTAAATTCAGCGGTTGCTGTATGAAAATAATAGTTATTCTTCAGTTGATGACTACAAGAGTGACATCTTTCAGCCGCACTTAGCAATTATATCTCACTTTTTCATTAGTCAAACTCGCGCACTTATAAAATACATCGAACATTTTCGCTGATCAACCCAGAATTGAAACAAAAGACTGACAAACATGAAGCAAAGCACTATTCTCATACTGTTCTTTGCTCAATACACTTCTTTAAAAAAGTGCATTGAACAAAGAAATACGAAACAGTAGACGTGGAAATATCAGTCGTTTTATTAAAATGTTTTCGTCGACGACTTACGTCTTCCTGTTTTCGGGATGTTTTTCAAAGAAAGCTGCTTTTCATTTTCGTGTCCTATTATTCGAAAACGTATATCTCTGACTTATTAGTATGTGGTCAATGATGATTAGGTAAAAGGTTTGAGTTGTTGCACTTCAATCAAATTGTCCTTTAAAAGTAAATAACTTTGATCATGACAGTTGTATTGTCATCAGATTTTCAGTGATAATTTGAAATAGAAACAAAAGTGGAGCATTTGCGAAAGGTACCATCTTGAATTGTTCGATAGGTACTTTGAAAATGCACTACATTTTCGTTTGCAACAGTATTTCTGAAATCAGAGTTCTATCTGAGACCATATTATTTACGTTGTTTACGTTCGTACAAATCACTGATTTAACGTAGACTGAAAAATTCGTAATGTTCACACGAATATGTTTTTTACCAGTCACATTGTTTTTTTTATAGATTATTGAAAATGCTGCATACAACGGTACAATGTTTGTCATTTATCACAAAAATTTATTATCAAATCATTGCGCAATACTACAAAGATACTATTTCTCACTTTGATAGCAGCCAAAAAAAGGTTATCAATCTTCATCTGCTTTCGCTATGTTAAACAAATTAGGGAAAGAATACAATCGAAATAGCAAAAGAAAAAAGAACTTGGTGTTCAAAAACATGTATGGTAAATAAATAAACAAGAACTGGAAGAATTGAAAGAAATAATTTATATATGATGTAAGTTAATCCTTTATTGCATGATCATAGGTTCTATTTGTAGTTACCGATACCTCCTGATAATTAGCATTTATATCAAAAATAGTATATATAATTCGTTAATACTATCTATCTGCACATAGTATATCATCGCATCAGTTTTTTTTTGTTGAAATTATTGTTTAGGCTATTCGATTAATAACTGACATTGTGTTTTGAATATTTTAGATGAGACAGATGATGATTTGTTGATGGCCAAAGACTTTTTACTTGTTAAAATGACTGCATGGGATCGTTCTTTATGCAGTCTGCTAATCTATGCTTTTAGTTTGAATGGTCTTGACATCTAGCGCACTAAATACGACTTCTCTTTACCATACAACTATTATGCAAATTTGATGATACTTTTATATTATTGCTAAAATGACAATTTTCTTGACTGTTTTTTGCTCTGTTGTATTGTTATACATTTTTTCTTATTCTTCATTGAACTAGTTCTAATAAACTGTTACTTAATAAACGTGTGAACGGGCGTATAAAGAATCATTATTCTGATAAACATTATCGTTATGATAAAATAGACATGTATTTTTTTAGCTTTGTAATGTAAAGCAGCAAAAAATGTCTTTATTAAAAGTTTACAAGGCCCAACTATCTATTCTAATCTTCTGATTTATATTAAACATCACTGTATTGTCCTCAACTTTGACAAAAATAAATAATAGTGTAGCATCGTTCCATTGTGTGACTGATGTTATACTTGGTTGTGGTAATCGAGGAACCGTTTATTCAACTTATGCGATCTATTAGTCTGAACATTTTGGTATTGTTACATTAGCTGATAAACGCTTGTTTGATCATAAATTGCGAGTTTTGAAAAATTAATGCATTTTACAAAAAGAAAATAAACTAGAGTGTGCTGATGATCGATATAGATTGTGTATTAATTCTATGAGCAATATTTTGATTTAGATCGCTATAGTCAGCTATTTTTGTTCAATTTGAATGTAAACTAGCACGTATTACTAATTTCCATAATATCAATATTTGCATTGTTCAGTAGAAGAAAAATGTCCATATTCAGCGAAAAAGATCTATTTACCTGCACTGACAATTGTTTGACCAGTATCTGTTACTTGTAATATCGACGATGATGATGACGATAGCAATACAGCTAGAATAAAAGTAATTAATTCGTTAGAAAATGGTCCGTATGGGTTACATTATCTATCGTAACATTTACTTAACAAGTATGTATGTGAACAACCAGATTATTTGGAATAATGCGGGAACTAAAATGGTTAGGTGGAAATAAAATTATGCATGAAAATTTCATTGTCGGTCATGAGCAAGTAAACATGACTAATACAGAAATGATGAGGTACACGGGCGAGGGAGGAGATTTCTACACAACAGACTCATTTATCAGAGCGGTTGAATGTATTGATTCAGCACTGGTTGGTACAGGACCTCATGATTCTCTTAGAAGTCATGTAATTGCATTTACGGCTGAGGCAGCATGATTAGAAAATAGAATATGTTCAATTGGTGCAATTCATTTAAACGTTTTGATTTCGTTTCGTCGACTTTAAATAATCGACTATTTCGAGTGCTTTTTATTTGAGTACATTTCTTTTCCTCATTTAAAAACTTTTATTCAATAAATCCTTGTACAGGTCCTTTTGTACTGAGATTATTGTTTATTTTACTTTAGAGTCGTTTCTTGCGTTCAACTGTCATTTTAATTTCTTCGTTACAGTTAGCGTTTTTTTTTGATGTTTTTTTGTACACAATAATTGTGCGATATATTTATTTTTTTAACTTTTTTTTATCAAACTCGGTGTGATATGATATAAATAACAGACATTCGACTCAAAAGTGTACCACTGGTTTGGAATTACTTGTTTAACGCTGTAAACATATATGACATTTATATTAGATATGTCTTGAAGGTCTTTTTGAATTTGAAATTTAAATCTTCATCCAAAATTGGTCATTAACCAATTAGAAATTCTACTCTCCGTAATGGTTTGACAAACTCATTCATTGAGAAAAATTGAGATTACACTGTAATTCGCAGCTCAGGCGTCTAGATAACCACTGACACATGTGGTCGACTTCCAAAATCGAAGAATGTTTTTTTTCTTCTCTGCAGTTGTCTATTAAAATTTTAGCTTTCACACCGTCGCAAAACTATGATAATAAACTCTAATATGATATCCTACAAAAAATGATCTTTCTATTTTGAAATTATAGAAGAAAATATAAAATGATAACTACAAATTTTCAAATCGATAAATACTTTTCAAATAATAAAACAGCTTTTCAATCAATAAAACCGAATTAAAACTAATTTAAATATTTACTTATGTTATGTTGGATGATAATGATGCCATCGATGAAACAAACAATTGTTGTGATCCAATTTTAGTTGATGACAATAAACTCGAAGATATGGTGACATTAAGATCAGATATTGATGCATTATATGATTTTAAATTAGGAGCACTTTTAGGTATAATTGAAAGAGTTTTCACATTCTTATAATTGTTGTTTATGAGACGTGATTCTCGTTCCATACTAGTTGAGCCTAAATTCTTACTGGTAATTGATTTTTCATTCGTATGTGTAATAGAATAATTTTGATTTAATTCAATTTCATTCTCTGAATTATTTGTGCTTGAACTAAATTAAGGTTTAGATGTTATGATATCGAAATTTCTGTCATTTCTAGTATCAATATTGACTGCTGTCTGACTATCTCAATTGAAAAATGAAAAAGATTATTTGACTTAATAGAGGAAAAAAGTTGATTCTAAATCTGTTTCTTAAACATATTCAATTTCTGCAGATAATATACACGTGGGAAGGAAGTAAACGCCACCTACTTTATTTTATTCGAAGTTTGCTTTGAATGACTTTTGTATGTTATTTTTCTATTTGTCCAGTTGACTCTTATCGATGATAATTTATGTTTTGAATTCTTTTCAAATTTTTCAATTAAATCTTTTACACTATTAGTTAATGTATTTTCACTAATGGATGAATCACCCTTTTCATATTCGTTTAATAAACCATTGATTTTATCATATTCTTCAATTTGATGAGATTCCATATTGTCACAAACACTCATTGACCGATATCGGTTTCTATCATATTCATTATCTACATTTTTCATAATATGTTTATCTGTTGTTTCTTTTTCTGGATATTCGCAATAGGATATTGATGAATAAGCTGTTTGGTATGTGCCATCGTGTGTAATGGATAATATTGAATTCGAATCATCCGTTTGTAATGTATTATTCATCAATAGACTAGTATTCGTTGGCGATTGATTACCATCAATTTTATTTGTCATTGTATTAGTTGGTGAACTCGAGGAAATAACTTTATCATCATTATCTTCCTTGTGTGTAACCGAAACATCACACTCGAATAATGATTTTTCTTGATCGTATTTATCTGATCTCCATTGAATACCGTATTTGTGATATTGTAATTGGTTAATTTTAACTGGATTCAATAAAATTTCATTTTTATGGGATTTATGCGGTCGTCTCTTTTCATTTGATGCGGATGATCGAACTTGTTGCTGTTGACGTACAGTATTACTTCGAAAAGATGCAGGCTGTTGAACGATATTGGCATTGACGTTGAAATATGAATGTGCTCTTATGACTGAGAACACTATCGAGGAAATCGCAAAGAAAGTTAGAACAACAGACAATATGACAAATAAAATTATCCACATTCTGTTGACTACGATCGATGATCATTTATTTGTTTAATGTTATTAAAACAAAAATAATGTTTTAAAATTATAAATATTAAAAATTAACACATTGATCACATTTCAGAGAAAGATAAGTAAATTGATCAGTTAGATATTGAGAAAGATTTACCACAAGTCAATGTAAATACAGCATGTTCTAATTTTGTTCTTTTGTTTTCTATCAATAAGGACGAGGTCATCATGGAAATGTTACCTAAGCGATTTATTATTTAAAGTTTTGTATAAAGAAAAGCATAATCGTTTATTGACTACAATAATTTGATTGAAAAATATAATTATATACAAGTAAGGCGCAGCAAGTACTGTACAGATCTCTTGACTGAAAATATTGTCTAGCTATGCTGAGTGATAGCCAAAGATTCAATATGAAACACAATGTTCTAGAAACATATATATAATCACATAATATAACAACGCACTCAGTCAAAGAAAACTACTCAAAATAAACTGTGAACACTATGTAATGGATATCGAACGAAAAAACTGTTTATGAGAAGAATCTGACAAGAAAAACGAACCTTAGACGAGAAAGCAGACTCTAAAGTAAATCAGACGCGATTAATGGGTTACAATGAAAATCGAACGAAAAAAATGGACTATCTAATGGGACTCGGACGCGATAAACGGACTATAAAAGAAATTAGACAACAAAAACGGTTTATGAAGGATAAGCGTGAGAAAAATGGGCGAGTAAAACAGGCTATAGTGGAAATACTAGCGACAGAAACTCATTTTCCCGCCGTCTCTTGATCAGCGTTCAACTAAGATGCTTCACTTCATGAAGTATAGTCACATTAAGCGTACCTTTTGTTCACGACAGGTCGTATTATCCGCAGATTGTTCACGTGCAGTCACATTAAGTGTACCTTTTTCCCGTCATCGGCATTAATACGTTGATGCCTTGTTAACAACCACGTTAAACGTACGGTTTTTTTCCATATTGGTCCATAAAATTCGCACCTTTATTACGCGAATCCGACATCTATGTACTAAATGTACGCATGACAAAAAAACGATAACCCTGTTTTGAAGACCCTGTCCTTTCAGCCAAAGGAATATTATTTTTATTTATTTTTTTTTAGGCGGCAATAATAGTTTTAATTCTGAAATAGACTGAATTTATTATTTATTTTGGAAAACTTTTATTATCTTCCAACAACAGAATCAATCCGGATTGTCGTGTGATGAAGAAGGCTGCATGACCATCTATTGTTCGATACGTCAGTCTTAATTTAGTCATACAGGAAATATAATACGTGTTATTTTTGTTATGTTCATTGTTAAACGTAATATTGACAATTATTTAATTTCAATTCATACTTGTCTAAATATTATCGGAGATTGAACTAGTAGATACAATTAAAATTACTAAAGAATTAGAAGTACTCATTGAAAAAATTGAATAAAATTTTTTTATTATTTTTCACTGAACTAAAATTAAAATGTCCGATCAAATCGAATCTAGAATTATGTTGAATTGGCGTTTTTATCAAGAAAAATTTTATTTATTTTTTGCAAAAAAGAAAATACGTTTCTATTTGAATAAAAATTTTTCAATGGACAATGTTCATGTAACAATGATTCATTATCTACGTTAATACCGCTACCATCATCAAAATAATAATTAGAATCGATAGAAAACTGAGCGTATTTATTGATGTTATTATTATTTGTTCTTTTTACTTCAAACTTGTACCTTGTTGTTAATTTATTATTAAATCAAACATTGCTTGTATATTGTGGTTCAACAAATTATTATGTATAAAATAAATCTGTAATATTGATGAAAATTATTTAATTTACAAATTATTTGTACGAAAACGTCCTCGGCTATGAACATCGATTATGATGTGTGCACCTAATAACACCCATACCAACGTGAAGAAAAAAAATAAAGTTGATACAGAGTCGAGAAAAAGTGCTTTTTCGTATTAGGTTAAACTCTTGTTTAGTTGTAAAGTTAATGATTCGGAAAGTAATTGTGATCTGCGTACATATAACATACTACTCTGAATAAGGACACTATATTAGCCGAAAAATTCACTTGTTTTGTGTCATTTTGGTCGTATGCCATTGTTAGGATGCAATAGAACTTAGTTTAAGAGTCATTTTTAGATTTAGTGTATTATATCCTTATCGTTTAGTGCACCTAGTTCTTAAGACATAAGATGTCACTCATTTTCCGACAAAATAGTTGCTTTGATAACTGTTATGGTTGGCCAAGACTTCGTCCAGTAGTTTATTTTGGCTCGAAACAAAGGCTTTGTACTCTTGATAACAACATGGAACAATAAAATACAAATGAAGAATCGATGTTCCGTCGAAGCAACAGTAAATTTACACTTTTTCGAAGTACTTGAGAAAAAGAAAATAGCTTTGATGATACATGCAGTAATCATTAAATAAAAAGTTCCAGAACAAAGTCTGCTGGCTAAAGCTGAATTTTTTTTCTTTTAGAATGCATTCTACTGCGGAATCCTTAATTCACTTCTATGTCAAAATGAATAATTTTAAGTAGCTTTTTATTCAGTCACGCCCTGAAGGGAATCAGAAGTGTAAGAGCTGATTTTTTCGAGGCTTGATTAAGTTTCATTGTTTCTCTATCGAGTTATACTTAGCAGTACATTGAAAGTCATATTTCTCCTGGCTTTATCAACTACTGGAAGACGCACTTTGAGTATTTCATCTATTTTTTAGTCCTGTTGATAATCCTGCTGCACTTGATACTTTTAGCATTATTGCACATAGGACAGAGACACAAGTAGTTGTCAAAAGGGAACTTATTGTTGCTAATTGGCGAACAAAGAAGCTTCTGTGATGTATTAAATACTTGTTTAGTTGAAAATTATCAATTCGTTTACTTCTTTTTTTTGTTTCTGTTGCGAATGTATTAGGAATTTTTTTCTGTTTTTGAAGATTTTTTCAACATGTCCTGCTTGTATACAATCGATTCAAAGAAATTACATGGAATTAAACCAAAACTACCGTTTTTACATGAAGATGAAACAAAAAATGTGCATATGATCAACAAAATATCGTCAAATAAACGAAATAATTTATCTGATTTTTTGACAGATGAAAACAATTTAAAAAAATTTACATTGACAAAAACTGATTCGGTGACAACATCCTCATCAGCAGTTAAGGATGAGACGTCGACAGAAACAACCGTCAAAAATCAGAACACAAAATTTTTAATATCTGATTTAAAAGTAAAATTCAGTGAGTAAAACGCTTTATTTCATAACTTTCTTTATTCAGATCATCCATCTGCTTGAGAGATAGGTGCTACTATCCTTTTCAAATTGTAAGAGCCCTAGTTGTTTTTTGAATAGTTTTTGGTAGGAATGAGATAGAGACTTGCGGTTTTTACCATTCGAAGGAGGGAACTTGGAAGCTTGTTACTATCAGCAGAAATCCTTTTAGAAAGATTTGTTAGAATAGATTTCTATGAAAAACCTGGTTGCGTCTCAGAAACTTCCAATAAGATTATACTGTGTTTTTTTATGAATTGATATTCCAGGGTGTCCTCTTCGAAATACGAGTCCAGCGAGATCTTGATTTTCAGTGGTTTGGGTATAGTGTTGAATCTCCTTTGAGCTCCATGACTAGTACTCTGCGGGTGTTGGTACCGTCGAAAACGAGTGGACTAGAGGTAATCAATGATGCTGAGTTTCGTGGCACTATTTGTTTTTAGAAAAAGAATTTAAAACCTAGCAGCGGAAGCCAAGTTTTTCGAAAATTAGGAATTTCCGCCTGTTGTCAGCCAATATTTAAAAATTCACTACTCACTTGAAAACGATAGTAGAATAACAATATAGATGGTGATCAAAGCTGAGAACTTTGTATTACGTTTAGTTTATCATTAACTACTACTACTATTTTCTGTTGTAGATAATCTTGTTTCTATTTTTAATCCCGAAATACTCGAATTGTATAATCAATTTGTAAGTATATCTGTTACTATTTTAATTAATAAAAATAAAGTTAGCTGTTCGTTTTTCACCAATTAAGCGTACTAAACCGGTAGCCGGAAACGATACAATAACAAATTCAATTTTACATATGATACCAGATGAGCAAAAACATGTTTTTAATGGTTCAACAAATAAACTGATTACGGTCGATGTAAGCTGCGTCAAGTGTTTGTCCAAGAAAAACAGCCAATTTTTTTTAATATTGTTTTCGATTTAGGATAACAAATTAGTAATGGATCAATTACGTACGATGGAGTATGTTCAATTACAAGCAATTTACAAAATATTACAACAACAAAATAAAAAGTAAGATTAGTTCAGTATGTGAAGGTGCATAAATAAAACTTTTGGATTTATTATATAGTAAATGGTTCATCCAACAAAGTTCAGAGTTCCGAGCTAATAAACATACTCAGTTTGCTAATACCTCTGCTTTTCTCCTACTTTTTCATTTTGATGATTCGCCATATGTATCATAGTTGGTACTGGTCTGTGTTCGCTCGGAGAAATTTTGATCAGTTCCATCAGCAAGGATGAGAATCGTTCTGAAATTTCTAAAAAATTTTGAAGAAAAGCCTACTTTTAATGATTCATTACCTTTGAAAGCTTCCAAGAGGTCCTTTGTTGAGTACGCTGGTTTTGAAAAAGATCGTGTAGATGATATATATATATGTGTGTGTGTATCTTTCTTGCTATTTATGTTGTTTTCTGTTATGATGATAGTACAGTAGTGGATCAATGTATGATTCAGAGACATCGACCTATTCGTAATCTAACAGTAGTAAATCAGTCACGATATGCAGTAAACAGAAAAAATGTACAAAAATGAATATACATTACAAAAAAATTGAAACATCAAGAAAGTACTCTTCTTGTCTTTTCAACTTTTTCTTCAAAAAAATCTGACGGAAAACTATTTTTTACGATCTCATATTGTGTCTGTAAAAGAAATCTTGGATTCTATACGTAGTGACTTTATTCTTTAGATTGCAAACAAAAGTTGACCAATATCGTCATGATCCAACTCTCCAGAATCCTCATCAATTATTGTTTGATTCTGTAAAGGTATGTTCGCTGGTATTTCTCACTTATTTAAATAAATATTTTTCTTTTTTCTTTTAGAAACAAACACTTGATAAACCAACATTTTGTTTATTAATGGAGAAAATTATAATAAAAACGGAATTTTGTTTAGATCAAATAATTGAAAAGTGTTTAACCAATGTTATTGATCAGTTACAAGGACAAATGGTGAATAATGATGATAAAAATTTACAACCGATTGAAAATGAAATACAAAAATTTAAACATGACGTTAAAAATCAAGCCAATAGTATGTACATTCTATTTCTTGGACAAATACTATCGAATATTTTCGTTCTGTCTATTTTTAGTTTACAAAGAATACTGTAAGATTGAAAAACAATTGACCGAGTATGTACCATTGTACTTTTTTTCTGTGCCCAAATAATCCTAATACCAAAATACATGAGATAACTTTTAGTACATCAGAAATTGGATTTTTAGTTGAAGAGAGTTTTTCTCTTGAATACTTCATTTTCTTCTAACGTTTCAGAGATATTTTTCAATTAGTCGACTTATCCCATCAATCTGTCAAAACGACAAAAAATTTTCGTCAATTTGTTACGTCACTTTATGATGCCAGTTATGCACATCGATTACAGTATGTTCTACACTATTTCATTTATTTTATTTTATACAGCATTGGTAATTTTTATAATAACTTTAGAGCGGTTGAGTGTAAAATTCTTAAACGTCAAATGGATTCAATTGTACTCGGTTTTTTTCATGATCTTGTCCATTTACAACTTGTTTGTTCGAATATTGGAAATATCTCAACATGGGCAACATATTTAGCTGACACAACAATGAAACAAAAGGATGTACAACAGAAACTAACCTTTGTTAATGATGGTGAATAGGTTGAATTGATGTTTATTTTTCTAAACTCTTCTATCATCTTTTTTTCCGCATTTAGATCATTCAGATAAGTTAATGCAATTTGTTTATTCGTTATTAAAAAAGGAAATAACATCCTGGAATATAGCACCATCAGATTCATTAAAAACTAGCTTCACAGTAATAAGTTCATGGAAATAACAACATTAAGAATTTTTGACTTTATCTTGTTTATGATTTAGTTGATACGAAAATTAATTCAATATGGAATGATTGCAAACAATTTATATCGTACACTAGGCAGTTGTTTAGAATCGTTTAATTCTAAATTAGATGACGATAAGTGCGTGAGCAATCTGATGCATTTTTATTTGTTTACACTGTTTATAAAGATTTATTTATTCGATTTCTAGGTTTACACTGTATTGGACAACAAAAACAATACGCTTAGATATTGCTTGGATTCTTGACGAACGTTTATTTCAAAATTTACCATTAACAACATCTTATTGTTGTCAACCACAACATAATGGAATGTAAGTGACACATATTTCGAACAGCATTGGACTGATATGAATAGTATAAATTTGTTTCTCTTCTAACTCGTCTACAAATACATTTTTGAAATAATTTTTAATTTTTATTTTCAGTTGTGATGAATTAGAAATATTACTTGGAAATATACATCCGACAGATGGTTCATTAGTGTTGTTGTATGATCAAGTGAATAAAAAAATTCAGCCATGGCTCTCTACAATTGAACAAATAAATGAACAAGAAAACAAACTAGATGATGATGGACAAAGTAATAAAAAGAAAGTCAAATTAACATTACCAGAATTAAAGAATGCTCTAATAAATTTAGCTGAAAAAAATTAGAATCGAATCATTTTTTATGTCTTGTACAAAGAATAATTATGTACAGTTTTTTTCAAATAAAATAAATTAGTGAACTTCGTGCTTCGTGACGTATAGTGTTATCTTTTACACATTCTTCGATGAACTGATGTGTGTTGAGTCTCTTTAATTGAAGGCCATTAATTTAAAGTATAGATGACACTAATTAAATTTGGAAAAGCATCTTTTCGATTTTTCATTAAATGTCCCCCTGGATGCCCACTCTGTGTGATCAGCAAGAAAGGATATTTCATATTTGAAGAAATAATAAGTTGAATCAGAAAAAAACCCGGTAAATTGAATTATACAAAACTAATAACTCGAATAGTTCAATAAATTCTTCATCTGAAAAAAGTTTTTATAGCTTATTAGAAACACTTGGCTGATTTGATGATTATATTTGTTGATTATAACTATTTTGTGATCGCTGTAGCCATTCATCTTCTTCTAATCCTGTCATTATGATTTTCGGTTGAGTAACAGCAGCACAAATATTTGATGACATAGTAACAGGAGGCCACGAATGAATAGGTTCTGCTGTTTGAACGTTATTATCTTGATTATCATTTTGTTCTTGTTGTTGTTGTAAACGTTTATCTTGTTGACTTTTTCTAAAAGCTTGATATTGTTCTTGATTTTATGCAATATTTTCCAGCAGTGTACGAACTTTTTCTTCCTGCAAATAAAAAATGTTATACTCAGTACAGTTTTCTAAAAGAGAAACGAAATGAATCAACGTACCAACTTTTGATTGTTGCTGAATTGTTTGAAATTTTATTTCTCTTCTTGGCATAAACTAACCGTGTTTCAATTGTAATTTAAAATGTTGATATTTGGCAAATGATTGAATATTAAACACATTTTCTTTTAATTCTTCATTTAATAATATCATAAAATTAGCTAAATTTCTCACTACATTTGTGTTCGTATTACTCCTTTTAAATACATTTGTTATTTGGTTAACAAATATTCTCGAAAAACGTTGACATAAACGTTCACTATAATCATGTTGAACGGAAACTTCCAGGCCATGTTTATCTAACAATATTGAACAACATTTTTCTGATGACGTTACGGTTATCAATGAAGTGTGTTTGGGTCGAGACGATCGACTAAATACATCTTTATATTTAATAATTTCTCTTGTAGATTTGCTGTTTTAGTCCATTCATAGACAGCTTGAAATTCGGGTCTTGCACTCATATACATCTGAATACAGGGCACGAGCGATGAGAGAAAATTTTGTATTCGAGGTGCTTCTAATAGATTTTCTGTTATATGCTCAATCAATAAAACATCGGATAATTTTTTAACATTGCACAAATTGAAAAATGTTCAGACATCACGATGCAATTCGTTGTATTGATCTACAGTAGAAAAAACATGATGAAAAGTAGAAATAACTGTTTTAGCATAGCTTTACTTTCGTTATTTGAACGATTTGTTGATAATTGAAGAAACGGTACATCATTTCATTCCTTGTAGAAAAACAACGTTGACGAATATATTTATATATTGGTCAACATCATCTTGAATTATTACTTTTGTTAGACGACCAGTATTATGGTGAGAAATATAAACTAGCAGTGCAACATATTCTTCGATTATTGGTGCAATTGATACTTGAAAGACATTCAAAAGTAAATATTGTAAATTAGAATAAAATGGTTTTAATATAATAAATCGACATAATTCATTATCATTATTTTCACATAAAGATGATATGAAAGAAGGATCATGCCAACAAACTTCACTTTTATGAACAAATAGACCACGGACGATACCATTATTATTGAGAGTTTTCTCTGGAGTTTTCGCTACTTGTACGGGAACAAGAATGACAGGTTTTTCATCAGTCAGTTGTTCTAGTTCACCTTTTATGTTTCGATATAAATACTCATAGACATAGTACATATGAGAAAGCATTGTATGAAATAAAGCATGTTTTAAACCGTGTTTGCAATCTGTTTCATTCATTGTGAGATCAGACCAACGTAACAGCATCAGATGGCTTAACACTGCGAAAGAGAACTAAAAAAGGGGGAAGAAGTCTTTAATTTTTCACCTAGTTTATTTTTTTGTCGAATATCCTCAAACTAAATCGTGGTGGATAAAACACCTATTAGACACGAAACTGTTACCTGAGTCAGTTGTAAATAAACTTGGTTCATTCACATCAGCATAAACGTATGACACATGTTGATGATATAATTTTTCAATTAATTGTGTTCTAACGTAAACTTTCTTCGGTGGGTATAGTCGTCAACCGACATTTGAGCGACCGACATTTGAACGACCGACATTAGGAACAGGACTCGACTCTTCCACGTATTTTTCGTAGTACACATTTGGGTATTTTTGGCAGTATGCTGTGAGAGGTGGGGATATGGGTAGTGTGAGAGTGAGTTCGAAAAGCAGTTCCACACGAAACATCTTTTCATCATGCGAAACTGTACATGTGTAACTGGATCGTATAATGACTATTCACCACATAACTTCTCTCGGATTTCATATCGTTCTTGGAAATGTTGGTCGCTCAAATGTCGGTCGCTCAAACGTCGGTTAATCGTAGTGGTATCCACAAATCAGTTTTCAAATGTGAATAAAATGTCGAATCATATTCACGCAGTTTTACTCGATTTTCTTCATCAATATCATCTTTATTATTTTTGTATACATATTTTTGTACATAAAATGACATCCAATTTTCGTCTAATGCTTCAGATTAAACGTTTATTAATTATAATCGATTTTGTACTTGTTAATGATAAAAATTGGAGGAAAGTGGGTTTGATCATCAAATTTCTTTCTATCGAAATGATCACCAAAAAACAAGTAGTGTTCGTCATTCTGATTCACTTATCTCTTGACTGGAAAGGAATCGCCAATATCAAATTGTTTCTATAAAATAAAATAATTATCTTTCTTGATCACATTACTTTCTGAAGAACATTCTCAACAAGCTAGTACTACGACAGTTCTGACGATGATCGTTGTGCTTGCAAGGCAACAGATAAATGAGGCACATTCCCAATTCTTTAATTCTTATTTCTAATCACTCTCGTATTATGTCTTGAAGTGTGTGTTTGTCTGTCCGCTAATAACTTGTGTCTATGCCCTAACACACAGGGGATAAGTCCCAGGTGCCGAGACTAAAATGTGCCCCGGTGTGTTTTTCGTTTGTCTCTACGTAAGTTTAGGAAACTATAGGAAACTACTGACAGACCGCAAGGAAACTGAGGAAAACTGCAAGGGAACCGAAGAAAAGTGCAATTAGACAAAGGAAACTAGAGATTCTGAATGGAAATAAAGGAAAATCGAAGCAGACTAGGAGAAATCGATGGGAAACCACTGTAAGCAGCTAAGAGCTTGATAAAACAAGAATCATTACGCAGTAATTTACACAATGCTTGTCTCGCTCCACGCCTTCGACGCTTGCTTCGACGCGCATTCCCTAACTAGTATAACTTTCTTCTGACCGAAGCAGTTTTTTCTTAATGATCCCTTACCATGAGCTGGAGCTATTTTCGTTATACACCTCACAGACATGATGCTTACCCTAGCTTACGTAATTACTAACCGGAAATTCTACTCTGTCCTGAACCACACATTTCTGTCTTGATCGGCGGTCTGCGACTTCCTTTACTAGTCGCTCTCCCTCCCAAGACCAATAATAACATTAGATCGGCAACATCAAAACTAATTTCTTGTCAGATTTCGAAAGAAAAAAGCTGTATCTACGCTTAAGTAATCGGAGCTACTTTTTACACCACTGCTTGTCTCGCTGAATTATTACTATAGATGCCCCAACAAAATTTCGCATTGGACAGCTTTGTTGCTATAACGTTCTGTTTCGTTATTTTTTTACGTTCAGTTGTATATATTTGTATATATAATATTTCTTCGTGTTCAGTTGTATATTAATAAATTAAACTTTCTTTATATTCTTTTTCTTGTCTGTCTACTAATTAATCTAGTTCATTTTACTTTATTTAATATTACAAAAAATTATACAGAATGTTTATGTTTTATAATTGTTGATTATTGTAGTATATGTACGACAGAGATATCGTATTGTGCGCGATGCTAGGTATTTATCTTAATCACATTCGCACGACAGTACCGATTAAACAATTAAAGCTATCAAATCAGTTTTTGAATGAGTTTTTGTAAGTATTTTGATATTTGTTTCATAAACATCTAACTCTAGTTTCAATATTATCTTCCTTAGTTTTAATCAAATTTCATGTCTCATTCTTTTATTCAACTCATAAGGGTACAGTTTATGATATATATAGAAATTTTTTCATGAATTGTTCATAATTAATGAGAATATTTAATAAATACTGTGTAAACTCATTACCACAATATGTGTAAAATTACATAAAAATACTTAAGATCACAGAGCCTGCTGATTTTGAGCTATTGAAATGCAATTTTCACATATATTGTAGGTAATGACATGACGAATACCTTTTACCTGAAGAGTATGTCAGAAATCTACTTCTGAAAAGTACCGGAAGTTCGTTTGAGGAAACTCCATGTATTTGGATGGACCGGTCGGAATTACCGCACGCAGAATAGCTTATCGGCCAGAATTACCCCACATGGGGTAATTCCGGCCGGTTTGGAGGTCCCTGCCTCCTTTTGAACACTGGCCGAAAACGGAGAGGGTTTTTTAGGAGATTTTTACATCAGCGGATAGAGAACTGTTAGTTCTATCTTCATATTCACTAGCACACTTATCCGATTAAAAACACCTTAGAAATACGCAAAATACTAAGAAACTTTGTGCAAGTGGCCGGAATTACCCCATATGACTCTATTTGATGTTTTTTCCTCTTTACAACATTTTCGTATTGTAATTGTTTGATGTAAACATTATTTAACGATACCTAGTCATAATTTTAATAGTTCTCTTTTAAATCATATTGATATCCGTATGTTTTCGTAAAATGATCCGACTTTTTCAATCGGTTTTTAAATTCTTCAATAGTCAACTCAGTTGATCAAGATTTACAGTTAGCAAAATGGTGTTAAAATGACTCATAAATGTGCTATAAATGACCTAAATATGATCAAAATTCGATAGTCATTTTAAGATCATATTTTGCTCCTCGAAAAATGGACTTAGAAGAGTTAAAAAACGAGACAATAACTGGGCTTAAAATGAGCTAAATATGATCTTAAATGACCTTGAAATAAATCATAAATGACCAATAAATGACCCACATATAGATCATGTACAGACCATATTTAAGGTCATTTTCATCGCCCTGGCTGGTTTAAAGTATATACAATATTTATTGCCAGCTGATTGAATACTGAAAATTCATCCAGAAATAAGTCATCCGGATTCCAAGATGTCCGGTAAATGATTCATTCGGACATGTTGGATTCTTGATGAATAGTTTTCGGATGAGTTAAAAAAAGATTTTAATAATCCGGATTTCATGACACTTTCTCGGTCCTGTTTGACGCACAGAGAATAGCGGCATAGTTCCAGAGCACCTCATTCACAGGACGCTCTCGACTCTATACATTAGTAAGAAAAATGTGTTTCATCATCATATTTTCTTCCTCATGTGTTACTGATAACAATCTGGAACAGAGATCTTGTATTGAACATCCGAACTTGTATGATCTCCGTAATCTTTTAACTACTTTACTGTAACTATTTAAATTTCTATAAAGCTTCTTTTTGCAAAACTCAAGATTCTCTAAATGTATGTGAAAAAAGCTTCTCGATCTATAATACGGTTTTCAAGTTAAAGACATAAAAGCCAAAACTGACCTTGTTAAGTGCACAAAAGCTTGAAGCTTTCTTTAAAATACCAGAAAACAGTGTTGCAATGGATTTTTGCATTTGCATTTATACGAAACGCTCCTAATAGAGTTTATAATACAGTCAAATAAGTCTTAGGATATTCTTTTGTTCCTGCTGTATGTCACGATGGTTTATTGCATTTTATCAGATAAATAATTATATTTAAAATCCGAACTATCTAACTGGAAATAGTTGCATTTATGAAATTGGTATTTGAATATGAAGTCGGTATTTCTTCAGGAACTCGATAATAACTTTTACCCACTGATAAATTTTTTGTACATTGTATATTTGTACAACCTAATCCTTCAAAAAATTGTTCCGGCTCATCTATACCGAATTTAATTGCTGTTCCCCATCCAGCAGTTTGTGCTATGTCATTATACAGTTGTTTTATGATTAAATCACAGATTAAACGCGATGGATTGCTACTGCAACATAAAGATTTTATATGTGAAAATAGTTCATAAATATTTGTTTCATCTAAATAAGATAATAGACCTTCGAGTATCCAAAATGAACATTCATTTGGCTTAAAACCATTGTTAACAAGTATACTAGGCCACAATGGCTTAGATAAATCACAAGCAATTTCTTTTATGAATACAGATGAATTTGTTGGTGGACAAGATAATTTTTTAAAACATTCTTCTCTAAAGTCGATCACCTCTTCAAAATCTAATACGTAGAACTTAATAATATCATTAGTATCAGGAAATATTAAACGATAGGGTCGAAAATCACCACCACACGCTAAAATAACAATTTGACGAATTCCACATGTTTGTATCGCATGCAACAATTGATCATCAAAATATTTTGTACGTATCGCTATCATGTTAACACTTGTTTCTAACGGTGTATGAAGATTATCTGCTACAGATTTAATATATTCAAAACCTTTTTCTGTTGAGTAAAGTTTTGCAAATGGATCTTGAAATAGATAATTGTCTTTCATTGTTTCATAGGCTCGTGCAGCTGCTGTAATTTGTGAAGTTTTTGAAACAAATGATGATATTGATTTATCGGTCATGGTTAATATAAGTATAGAAATGGCCAATATACAGTGTACAAATGATTATTTGTTTCACTTGAAAAATCGTTAGTTTATCCGTTTACTAAATCTAATTGTAAACTATGAGCCATAGTTATATGTAAATTCTTATTTTTCTAGTAACGTATATTATTCTAATTTTTACGCATGAATGAATCGATATATCTTATTGTCTTTTTGAGATTACACATGCGTTGTATTACTATATTTATCTACACTTTTCTCTTACATCAGCTGTATTGTTCTTAATTATCAATTGTTGTAAAAATTGTAAAAACCACAGTTAGAGATTTTGTGTTATTTACAGTTATGGCACAATTCTTCAAGTTTGACCAATAAAATAAAATTATAAAAACAGTATACATGTGAATAAATATTAATTATTTGACTTTTATGTACAAGTTATTTATCAAATGATATGTGA
>CAJNOQ010002649.1:0-23274 GCA_905250885.1 Didymodactylos carnosus | reverse complement strand
AAATCGACGATAGTGCTCATTTTGTAAATTCTATAACTCAGTCAGAATAAGTCAGAAAGCTTGTTCATATTTATCATAACCCCAGTTTTGATAGTAGAATCCGAATATGAAATAAAAAGTATATGTCGATTTTTCACTCTTGACTTGATTTCTTGATGGGCTGGCGAACCGTCTCTTAAGAATTTTTTGTGGAACACTCAAAATTAAGTCTACTCTTAGTTAAGAAAAAACGAAGACTTAAGTCCAGCACTTATGACTTTTTATGGAACACCCGCCTGGAGCGTAAGCCAAAATGTACATCAGATATTACAGATAACTCCAATTATTGATACGGCTACATATGCCAAATTAGTTGTCACATTTCTAAAATAACTGTCAAACTTTTCACTTAATTTGACAATATATTGTACAGAAATAAAATCCATTTAGAAGGGAGGATATAAAAATCAGTGCTCTCGGAAATTTTGAAAATTTTTCTGAACGCATTACATGAGACGTGTAGTAGTCCCAAAAAACGACCTCATTTTCATGACGTGAACAACAAAAATGATTTGAAATGGTTAAAGACTTTTTTGTGCAAGTTGGAAATTTCAAGTAGCGTGATGTTCGGAGGCCTTCGAAAAGTCATAATAAGATCAAAATGGTTTTTTCCGTTATCTTCCAACACGAAGTGTGTGAATGTCCTGATAACAAGTAAAATTCATGAACAGAATATTCTTTTAGTATAGGAAAGATCAGTGTTTGCGTCCACGCTTTCGTCTGTTTGGGAAATCTACTAGCGAAGAAACGTTTTTGGAAAAAACTGGTGACATGTGTGACGTATTAGTTACACTTATAAATTATCAGTTATACAACCGATACTCTTTTCAACTCGTTTTTCGACCCATCAGGACGGGGACCAGGACGTTTCTTAATTTCTTTGTCTATGAAGAGGTATGATAGATAAGCTTTGGAACGTCGGACGCTCGCCTGTTTTGGATGCCGCCACTGCTAAATAAATAAGTTGTATGATTAGTTCGCATGATACGATTAAAAGCATGAATGAGTTTCTCTTATTATCTACGAAAGTGAATTCAGTCCACGCTCAGTTGCCGATTGTTGCTGTTGCAGGAGACCCACTAAGTATTTTTTCACTTGTTTTCGAAATGCGCACGATGCGAAGATATAAACATAAAATGGTGATGCCGATGTAACATACCACAACAGAAAAGTCAAATCCCGAAAAAAGCTTTCCCCCGCAGTACGCTCGGCTGTTGTGGGTACTGTTGCTACTATCGCCGCATAAACAGTTTGTATGGAAAACGGGAGCACAGACAGAACGACAAAGAGGGTTTGCATTAGCAGCATCGATGTTAATTGTGCTTCTGTACGCCGATTACCAACATTGCGCGGTTGAAATGGCGCTATTCGTTGCCGCGTACTGGAAGTCTTTAGTGTTGTCCTGTCAATGTAACTGAAGAAAATACAATGTTTTTCCGACTTTTACCACAAATTGGCCTGACATTTCTCGACTTTTATTTGACAGAAACATTTTTATTCAAAACCAAGGTTAGTTTCGAAACCAAGTCCGTGACTTATTACCATCCATGATAACTATTAAAGAAAAAGTTTTCGTCGACGTACTGGCAGTATGACACGTGTTAGGGATTAGCCGCAGGATAATGATCTCTTGTAGTAGCAGTAAATTCACGCACGATTGTGCTGCCAGATACCAAGCACAAGGGCTAACACGATATTGTTTTTTAAAGAAAGTGAATACATTAATGATATTACCGCTTAGCCCGGTGAAATAGATAAATGTGCCAACGTAAATATTTAACTGCTGGTCGATAGTTGTCAGTATGGAACAGAGCTGATCACCTGCATGGTAAACTGCAGTGCAGGCAGGTTGCAGTTTGCAGGTGAATAAAAAAAATTTCCACTAACGGCCGGCAGATAAAGAAGAATATTTTCCTGCCGTCACTCCCTGCAGGGGAGAAGATTTTACCTGTATTCCCTGCAGGGAAAGACGTTTTTGTGTGGAGAATGAAAATAGAGAGGAGACGAAGATAACACACTGAAGGAGACACACTGAAGGTCAGAATGATCTCATAACGAAAAGAAACTGACTAACAGTTTTTTTTGTATATCTACTAGACACTTTAAGATGAAGGAGAGAAACGTTTTATCCGTAATCGCTTATATCATTTGATATGTCATTTTCCTCTAATATAATGGCCAAGATCGCATCTGTGTAGAATTCTTATTTCTCTGTCTTAAATGAATAAAGTTTGAACTAAACTAAACGAAAAATATAGAATAAAGAAAAAGAATGAATTTCGTTCTTATTGTGAAAATGGACATTAATAAACTCGTTTGTTTTAAAAAGAGATTATATTAGGTTTTCTCCCATCCCAACTTATTTGTGTGTCTACGCTGTATTTTTCGGCGATTATTTTACGTTATTTGGTTTCGCTGTTGAAAAAAAGACAGCATTCTATAGAACTAGATTAATTAACAGAACATACGAAAGCTTTTTTAGCTGAGTTGGGTCGATCTCTGGAGCTTATCCAAATATCTCGAACTTTTTCAAAATCTTATAGAAGACTTTTAAAACCGAAGAAAAATAAAGACATCATATGCGAAACATTTCAACATACATTTCCAATTGCAAGCAGCATTACCTATTATAAATTTAGGTATGGCTTAGTAACCCTTCTGAACTGTTTATTATTCTGCATAGTTTCGTATGAGAAGGTTTAGTAACTTTACTCGTTTCTACACCTCTCCTAAACGCTTTATAAGGGGTTTAGGAAAATGAAACTATTCAAAACGAATGGGGGTTTTGAAGAGCTGCTAAACCCTCTCCTAAACGCTTTTTTATGTAAACTCCTAAACCCTTATTGATTTTGTATGGTTTCATTATCCTTAACCTTTTAATGTTTTTTAAATTACGCTTCTTTTTTAAAGTGTACCCTACTTTTATAACCGCGTATATTTCTCATAATAACATGCAATACTTTTTCTTTAATATAATCTTTTATGAATATCTTTTTGCTAATAGGAGTAAGTTATTGTTGTCTGTTTTGTAAGATTAAATTTGTTTTTGTTTTGTAGAGGTCGAACGTTAAAAAACAAACTACATTAAAAATTGTATAATATAATGACCTATCCATGGTAACGTAGCCGACTATGGCTGCTGCATGCAGAAAACGGAACAGATAACGTCATAATGACACTGCAAGTAAATAATGATCAAAATAGGCGAAAGGATGTGTATAAGGTAAGTTTGTTGGATCTCACTTGTTCTTAAAGATAAGAATAGAAGCCTGAATCTGTTAGATATTCTTTTAGTTTTAGATAATGCTTACCAATAACAATGGCCAGAGCACAGCACAATCAGCATCATCGTCTAAACATGACAAACCACTTAGTCAATTTTATTTAGCTTGTAAAGAAGGTGATTTACAGAAAGTAACTCGTATTTTAAAAACTTATACGATAGACGATATTAACAGAATAGAACCACATGGTAGTACGGCATTACATGTGGCTAGTTTTAACGGACATGCACAAATTGTTCGTCTACTGCTAGATGTCGGTGCAGCAAGAAATTTGCTTAATAACTATGGCTCTACACCGTATGAAGAAGCAGAAAAATATCCGGAAATTAGACGCATGTTTGAACGTTTTGGTAAATCAGAATAGATATGATACTGTTCTGTTTTGTTTTTTCCTTTATTGTGCTCAAAAAGTGTCTTTCTTTTATCAACGCCAAAGATAATGGTGTGCTATGGTGCTCTCTTTATATTTCATTTTTTTATAGTCCCTCTGTCAGTAGTATATTGTATGTCGTAGTGGATCTTTAGATGATTTAGTTGAAATGTTTTAAATCTATCGAAAATATTTTAAATTAATTCAATTGATTTAATTTTCATTTTGATATGATAAATAATTCTTTTGTTAGTCATCATCTGCAAATAAATATTTTCTTTATTTCATTGACAAAAATTAGGATTATATAGAAAAACGAACACAGTTAGGACGCGTCTTATAATTTTCTTCATATAGAACTAAAAGAAATAAAATGTGGAAAAAAATCATACAAAGGGAAGATAAGGTAGAAAAGAAAAATATGTTAGTGAATCTCAATCGGCTCTCTAATCAAAAACAGAACGTGATGCGCAGGTATACCAGATCGTCTGATTTTGGCAGAAAACTTCTGATTTTTGGAATTTTACTGCTTCGTTTCTGCTCTTTTTTCTTCTAAGGTATTCTGGTTTTCTGATTTTCGTGTTTTAGACCTGATATACCTAATAGTGCCACAAGCCTCACTATAAAGTATGGTTAACGACAACAAAACTTCTTCCAGTAAAAAGCTAGCAAATGAGACAATTGTGCGTAAGGTTTTTCCTGTCTCTTCTCAAGACTGTGATCTCGAGAAAGGCAAAAAATGTTATTCCTTTACTTCAGAAATCTTGCGTCGTGTTGCACGTTCTTTAGTGGAAGAAGTTTTGGAGCAAGAAAGGTGTTCTCGTGCGTAGGACTGTAAAAGTTCCTTTTACGTTTTCGGCCGTTATCGACAACGGTAGCTGAAAAGACAGTTACCGTTGTTTTAACGGTAACTGTGTTGTCAGTTAGCGTTAAATCAACGCAACGGGAACTTTTACAGTCCTACCTATATGTTCCAAAATATTAAATGTATGGACTACGGCTGTTCCGCGTGATACGAGTCTGTTTGTTTTCATCATTTTAATGAACAAAGTTAGAAAGCAGCTGCAAATGTCAATAAAAAACCAAAAAATATTTCTAGACCTATTTCTTTCAGTACAGATCGGCCGGTTTAGTGACAAGACAACGCTTACTTTTCTTTCTTTTTACTGTTGTTATGTTGCTATGGGTAGACAGGCGACCGGTTTATCATAGTCTTTCTCTATTACTAATCTTTGGTTCAGTTATGTATACTACTCACTTGAAGTAACGTCATCGAGTAACGTCTCTATCTTATTCTTTCCTCTGTTTTCTCTCTCTTCTTTTTATACATAATTGTGATAATTTTACTTGAGAAAAATAAAATAGTTGAAACAAAATTGAACGTTTAAAGTTGAATAAGGGCAATTATCAAGGAAGAATATTAGTTAGGCATTAGCTGCCGGCCTAATAACCCTAACACATGCATGTGCATTAAAATATGTACGAGAAAAGAGATCTCATACACCTTTGGACTTCTTTTTATAAAGCAACATAAACATTTAATACCACGCAACTTTTGAGCAAAAAGAGAAATCTGTTACTTTTTCTTATTATAAGGCGAAAAAATTAGCAATCACTACGAATGACTGGCAAAAGGGTTCTGATATTATTTTGAGGAAAAGAAAAGCATGCTCATATACACACTTATGAAAGAGCAATCGTAGCAAAATCATTTTAGAGAAAACAGCCACATAATGGGCAGTGTGAAAAATTAAGCACAAATCAAAGGTTGTTTAATAAAGGGAGGAGGCGAGAGAAGAAATTAGTCCGAGCGCGAAGTAATAGTCTCTTATTTATCTTACATTCAATGCGGATTATCAAATGAATACTGAGGATCGGCCAATTATAAGGAATGTCGTGTGGACATTCGTCATTATTTTAGGAGTATTGGTGAAAGGAGTATCAGTATTGACGAATGTCTCGGCGACATTCACCAATCGCCAATATGGCGAATGTCTATTGGTGAACCAAGTGGCAAAACTCGACTTTACCATCACTACTGCTCAAATCCTGTTCAAACAGGACAATAAACGAGACACTTAAGGTGACTGTCACTTATAAGTGTGTGCACTCTTTTGGGAGGTCATTTCTCCCTTGAAATAAATACCCTGTGGCTTTCTTAACCCTTTAGCTACCATGGGGTCACTCATGACCCATTTGTTATAAAAAAATAATGAAGTATGTGATAAAACGTAGATTGCTTTTGAGAGCAAAATAATTCTATAAGCTATCGATTGATAAAAAAAGATTTTCTTTATTATCACTTTTTCGTGAAGACATTTGAATTAGAAAATGGAAAATTCTCAAAAAACTTCAGTAGTTGAAAGAAATTTTTTCTCACAAGTGAATCGTCCTACATGATCCACCCTGTTTTCAATCATATTTTACTGATATGTAGAGCATGTTGCCGTGAGAAAAAGACTAAAAAGGACTGGATCCATCTTGCTTCCTTCAAGAGTTATTGAATTTTTTGTTTTGACGAGGAGGACAATCCTTAACATTTTTAAATGCAGAGGAAGAGATTAAAACCTTTTATGCTCAGTCAAAACTAGGTTATTTTATCGGGACTCTCGGAAGTATTAGTTTTAAAAATCGGGGAAACTTCTCAAAATGTTTTCGAGTCGACAGTTTTGTGCACAAATGTTTGCTCTACCAAATAAAACGTCGCAGGCTTTCTCACGATGGTTCGTAGATGAGATGTAAGTTTTTTTTCTCTAAAATAGGACCGGTTATAACCGGCCGTTAACCGCTGGTTAATAACCGGTTCGTTTTTCAACCAAAAGCTTTCTATCGCATCTACGAACCACCGTGAGAAAGCCTGCGACGTTTTATTTGATAGAGCAGGCATTTGTGCACAAAACTGTCGACTCGAAAAACTTTTGAGAAGTTTCCCCGATTTTTAAAACTAATACTCCCGAGAGTCCCGATAAGATAACCGCTGCATGCCTAGTCCAAACAGTGAGTTAAAAGTTCAATCCCTTTTTTCATCACAGCCTAGTCATCTACTAATGATTCTCAAAGATTCAGACCTTTAGCTGTTATACTACATGAATAATCAAATTTTTACCTGTTTTGCTTAAGCGATTCGTCTTTTCTCGTTTTTATTTCTTCATCTAACGTTTATTTTACGCAGTCAAAAATACTGCGCAATAGTATACATCTACAGTAGACTCTGACATATTGATATATTTTCTCATTTTATAATTACAGACTCGTCGCAGTCATTTACTTCGCAGTGATCATTCGTAAACGAGAAACATATTTCTTTTACATTTTGGGATAGATCGGATCCGTTTTAAGATATCCAGAAGCAAACCAGGCATATCAGATCCTAGACTTAAATATTTTCGAACAAAGTGGGTTATGCATAAGGGAATTTAGTTTAACTATATTCTTTCGCTCATTAATATTAATATTAATATTTCTGACTGCGTAAAAATGAACGTTAGATCAAGAAATAAAAATGAGAAAAGACGAATCGCTTAGGCAAAAACGTAAAATTCGATTATTCATTTAGTAAAACAGCTAAAGGTCTAAACCTTTGAGAATTATTAGTAAATGACTAGACTGTGATGAAAAAAAGAATTGAACTTTTAACTTGCTGTTTTGACTGAGTTATAAAAGATTAAATGTTAGGGATCGCCCTCTTCGTTGAAAGAAAAAAATTCAAGAACTCTTGAAGGAAGCGAAATGGGCCCAAATCCTTTTAGTCTTTTTCTCAGAGCAATATGTTCTACATATCCGCAAAATATGGTTGTAAATGGAGTGAATGACGTAGATCGGTTTCATAATCAGTTTTTATTTTTTGTGCAGGAACGTTTCAGAAACATGTTATTGTGAATTAATGTTTAGTAGAGTGTTGACTTTCCAAACAAAACAGAAGGGGCTTTTTTTATGACGTACGAATTTTCCAAAAAGTGCTTACAAGTGAATGGGTCACCACCCATGACCCACTGGTCGCGAACGATACGAAAATATAATATGTTTAAAAACACCAAATAATGGATACTCGAAAATATAGTGTAAAAGAATTCCATCCTTTACTGAGTTTACTATACAATAAACTCCAGTGTAAGTGCTGTAAAAAGAATATATATAATAGAGAAGGCAAATGGAGAGTGATGGTAATATCAAGAGTGAGAGAGAGATATTGAACCGGATACACGATTTACTGTCCGCGGATTTACCTTCCGTTGATTAATTTCTATTTTAATTAGTTTTTCTTCATAGAAAAGTATAATTTTTGCTACACAAGATTTACTTTCTGTTGGTTACATGGGATTTACGTTTCACTGAATATTTAGACTAAAAGCAATGAATGAGCAAATGAATATTCATTGCAACGGCCAATGTATTATTAGAAAAAAATTATCAAAATAATAAGTACAAATAACAGCAAAAACGAAAAAAGATGGTTATTTAACATTTTGACAATATATCATACCGACAGCTTTCAAGAACGCTGTAATGTCAATACGACTGTCATCATAACGTTGCCATAATTTTATCAGACATTTATCTCTTATAACTTTATTTTTTTGACGTTTTGGAGCTGGTGCTCGCATATCATCTCGTACTCTTGCAATCGATGCTAGTGATTGTTCCTCTTGTAATAAATCAATAGCAATATAAAGGTTTGGGTGGAACAATTTAAATATTTTCTCGAGAATACATTCGATAATGTAGACCTTCCAAATAATTAATTGTTCGCGATGTTATATTATGATAATGGTTATACATATGTGGTGAAAATCGACTGAATGGTCCATATGTATTATGATAATAATCAATAAACCCTTGAATATCTGGATAGTCTAGTTGAGTGAGAATGAGACATTGCAAGTCCCATAACATATGCTTCAATAGTAAAACAATGCACGACACTGCATTTGTTCATCAAGGTCAACGTTTAATAACAGATTATATTAGTAAAGAATTTTATGAGAAAATTAATATCGTTAATTACGTTTTGGATGGATGTGCTTCGTACTTTAGGAATCATAATTCTATGTTGGATTTAACATGACATCAACAAGATTTTGGTTTAAAGGCTTGCTGGACCTTTACAGGAACCTCGCATGGTAGACGTGTCTGTGATGGCATCGGCGCTGTTATTAAATCGGAAGCCACACGTCATTTATTATTATCTGATGGTCCTCAAGCTTCTTTTGTTGATGTTAAAGAATACTCTTAGTTTTGTAAACAGAAACTTGGACATTCTAAACCATCATCGACTGCAGTTATTACTGCAAGTGGTTAACAAAGTCAATCGTGTGAAGTAAAATTCGTAAAGCTTTTTTAACTTCTCGTTCTGAAACAATCAGCTTTGCACATTTAGATCTGGAGTCTTGATGCCTCAACAATTAGGGATAATTATGAGAAAGTCTTAAGAAGTAGATGGAAGAAAATCACTAGAACCATCACTGGTTTATGACAACCTCATCATTTTGTACCATTATGAGTCGGGGAATTAGGTTGTAAGATAACATCAAATGCGCTAACACCAAAAAAATTTAATTTATTGGGTTCAAAAACACTAACAACAATAACATGCTTTTTAAGCAAGTATATTTGATAGTAGAAGAAGATAACAAATGGTGTTTAGCAAGTGTTGCTAGTATTGATCCATTACTAGTAGGTTAATAGCGAAGCAACATTCTATCAATCACCTGGACCAACACTAACTTTTATCCATCAAAATGAAAAAATCACTTGACATTAATCATAAGTGGAAAAATAATTTGTAAATTAAATTCACAACCAAAAGCTGCTCGAAGAACAATACCAATAACTATACCACAATTAAATGATATACAAAAAATGTATGAAGAAGCTTGAACTATAATTAATGACAGTAATAATAGAAAATTACTTAGCAATTGAGATAATGCTTTTCAGTACGCTTTTTTTTATTTGTTTTTCTAAATAAATATGCAAGCATTTGTGAAAATGAATTTTAACATACACACACATATATATAAATATAAGGAAAATTTCCTTACACATGCTGTTTCGCACTACTAATCAACTATGGCCTATACAGTCTTCCGTGTCTAGAGTAGTGAAATAGACCTTGAAACCGTAATCAATGTGACAAGTTGACTATAAAAACTTACTTTTATTTAAAATAAAATTATAGGTGAAAAACTATTAAAAAGCATACATGTGTATTCAGTTCAACTTTAATCTTAATTTTCTCGATCAAATCGCATTGGTCTTCAACAAAACTGTCAGGGTTTGAAGTACTACCCATGTAGATCACGGATATTTGTGTCGGGACTCTGTGAAATCCCAGGTTTGTCGTCGCAATCTTCATCTTGACAAACAATAAACATATAAACCGGAAGATGTTGTTTGTGGGTCAATAACAATTTGTACGCGTCTACCGCTGATCCGTTTTACCCTGAACGGTGGTATTTATAACTGTTGTTGGTTGGATTGTGCGCAGTCAGTATTCAAACATCGTATGTGAGTTATATGTGTTTGACTTGTGTTAGCAGTTACCACAATCGACACCTTGCCAGTTGAATCAACAGTCAAAATAAATTAGATCTTGATTAATTAGGAATTGAACAGTATGAGTTTGATTGCAGGGTATACATTTTTTTGATCACCAAATTTCGTTCTAAATAATCACCAAATCAATTAAAGAAAATTTAAATTAAAGATAATATATATCAGAAGAATATATAGCAATTAATTAGCAATGATTACTAATTAATGAGCTGACAGATAAGAAAAAAAATATAAAGAAAGTTTAATTTATTAATATACAACTGAACATGAAGAAATATTACGTATACAAATATATATGTTGTAGCGAAAACTGGAATTTGGTGAAATTCTAGATTTCGCTAGACAAAACTGGAATCCAAGTTTTTTCTAGAGATAACTGAGACGCATTCATATGCCGATTCCACTTATCTCTAGTGAAATCTGATTTCAAGTTATAGAAACAAAATAAATATTTTACAAAGATGAATGAACAATCACATTGTCTAAAGGTTTCTTCTCTTCCCCTCTCCACCTCCAATGTCGTACTCTTCGTCACATAGAAATGTCTGTTGACGCGTTGTTATCTTTCTCTTGTTTTTACATCGATTAAATAGAGATAATAGCTATACTGCTGTTACATAAAGTATGTTGGACAAAACAAGAATAACACACGAAAACGTACATTATTTATCGCCATACAAGAATAAAAGAACAGAAAATATCCACAAGCAACAAAACACGGAAAATACGCTACGTAAAATACTGGGATAAATATTTGTTGGCCCTTTCAAAAGCTGAGGATGGAGTTCTTCTTATAGAACAAGCTTGTCTGAATACTTTCAGATCTTCGTGGCTTGATAAAGAATGTCCAATAAGAGGTTTACACCGGTCAAAACGGTTTGTTTCTCATAACTCGGTCTTCAAAAGGTGTATTAGTTGGTGTAATGAAAATACTTTACGCGATTCTGTTCCTATGGTAGAAAAAAGCGCTATAGATCTCCTGTGTAACTTTCCAGAAACTTTTTAATGGTGTGTTCTTTAGTCTTTGTGTTCTATTAGTGTAACTACAATAATGATTACAATAATTAGTTTTTATTACAAATATACGTTATTTACATATGTGATTATTTACAAATAGAAAAATAAAAATAAAAACCTTTTTCTGATCGACCTTTATCTTTTACTAACTTGATACATGCTCAATAGAATGGTTAATCCAACGGAGTGTTTGCATGTATATTGTTTAAGACCAACGGGACATTATATAAAAAGCTACATACATTAATTGACATCAATAACAGTTCGGAGTACATAGCATTTTTTCCTTTTCACTTTTCTCTTCAATGATAAGGTTTCATATGACGTCGAACGTACAGAATGATGAGAACTTTTTATAGTTTTTAGATATTATTAATTGCTAGATATTCTTCTGATATATATTTTCTTTAATTGATTTGATGATCAAAAGTGTTGTTTTTTGATGATCATTTCGATAGAAAGAAATTTGGTGATCAAAACGTATTTTCCCCTTAATTGCATGTCTCTGTTAAGCAATGAATTAAATTCATTTCCAAATTACACCGAGTCAACCATGACGTATAGCCAGGCAATCATTCATTAACGGCCTATACTAAGCTCACGAGCAGACATAAAGCTTTCGGCACGGGCAGATAACTCTGCTACCAGAGTGAAATTCCGTGCCGAAATTTTGACATTTTGTTATGTCTATATTTTTTGAACGGAAGCACGTGCAGTGCTGTGGAACGTCTGGAACTGTAAAGCAAACGTTTCTGTACAAAATGAGACATCTCGGAGCTCTATACGTTTCTTTGTTCAAACGATAAGTGGTAAATACTAAATGCTACTTTTCCAAAATGAACTTTGAGAAGGGAGTTTTATATTAGCCTTCTAGTTTTTAAACAAAAAAACGTACCGAACATTGAAACACGTCGTTTTGTATAGTCACGTTTTTTTACAATTCTAGGCGTTCCACTTTCACTTCGGTAGCAGAGTTATCCGACCGCGCGACTTTCCGGTCGTTCTAAATCTGGCGATAATGTTCATTTTGTAAACTAGATATCCACATGTCGGTGGAGAAGAAAAGTTCAGCATAAAAATCGTTGATATGGTGAAAATAAAACTCTGCGAGAATTTCTTCCCACTTCTATAACTTACTGTCGATTATAATTACAGTAATGCATTTCATACCTATTACTATAAGTAAATTTACAGTAAAATGTTAAAACAAAGTATAAATTATGTACTTAAAGGTATAAAAAGCAATACTGTAATTATAACAGACACTAAGTTGTAGACGTGAGCAGAAATTCTCACAGAGTTTTATTTTCATCATGTCGACGACTTCTGTGCTGCATTTTTGTTCCCAACAAGTGAATATCTACATCGGCATATTTCTGTTTACTATTGGCCAATTTGGAGGTATTTTCAATTTGATTATATTTCGTCTAAAATCATTTCGTAAATCATCATGTTCAATCTATCTATTTGCCGCTACCATCTCCGATTTATTCATGATTAATATTGTTCTTCTCACACGTATTCTTGAGTATGGCTTTTCCATCAATCTCATGTCAAAGTTTCTCGCCATGTGTAAATTTCGCAATTATATTGCTCAAACATCGGCGACTACTTCAATGACCTTATTCACGTTAGCTTCTCTCGATCGATATTTTTCAACATCTCGCGATGCCAGACAACGTCATCGTTTCGGTCAAGGGACAAAGATGACCAATGTTATTCGATTGACACTCTGTACTGCCACATTCTGGGCATTGCTGAGTACTCACCGTTTATTCATGTACTACATAACATCGGCATCCAGCTGTATATCGCCCACTGGCACGTACTCTCAATTTGAAACATATTTCGAGATGATATTCAGCGGAATACTGCCACCACTTTCTACTTTAGTCATTGGTATTCTAATTCTTCGAAACATAAAATATATTGCTAGAAGACAGATAGCTCCTTCTGAACAAACTCATCCTCATCTCACACGTATCCAACACATTGATCAACAGCTGACATCAATGTTGTTACTTCAATGTCTTATTTCATTTATCTCGTTTATACCGTTCACTATAAGATTAATATACTTGTTGATAACCACGAATTATGATCCCATCATCAAATCTGACGAAAGAGTCGCATGGGAAAATTTGATATTTCATCTCATCGAACTATTGTCGTATTCCTATTATTGTACAAGTTTCTATATATATTTTTTATCGTCAAATATGTTTCGGAAACATTTTTTCAACTTAATTTTCTGTAGAAAACAACAGCAGTAACGGTGATTAACCACGGTTCAAATGAGAACAATGAAGAGAACTGAACAGTGTCATATAACAATACAGTGACAAAGGGATTGATTAACGAAGTTATATACAAAATTAGTAGAATGCCATTCCATCATAGTTCAAATAGACACTAGACGTATACTGTTGTATTGAGGACATTTTTTGTAATATAGATACCATTTTTTTCCAATATAAATTGATAATTTCACATTCCTGCATCTTTCAGTGAGAATCTTTCAAGTAGTCTTCGATACTGTTTCGTTTGTACCTGTTCATAAGATTGTCCCTCTCTGATACATTTGTGGAAATTTGATATACGTTGAACATTACTAGGGGTCGTTGTTATTTATTGTGATGAATTTTAAATAGTTTTTAGGCACAGAATGTGATCATTGTTTTGTCCAACAATTTCTATCAACGCAATGTATTTTTACTGATTTTTCAAATAAATCGTAAGTGATGGCAAATCTGGGAAAATGCGTGTAATTAATTCAGCATTTTCTGTGCAGTTTCAATGCGTTCTACGTTACCTCTTTTCCTTCGGCACATTTCCGCAAACCGACTAACATCTATTGTACTAGATAAAAACCTATAACAGGAGTTTTGTGGAATGAACAGCTCGATTTGGTGCCATTAGTTTCTAAACATGTGTCAAATATTTGTACGACCATTAATTGAAATAGGTCAACAAAGTCTGCTGCATTGATTATTTTATGATTTTCGAAGAGATAACGCCAAACATTAACTTTATATCGACAGCGTACAGACCACATAAATAGTTTTCTTCTCATAGGTTATAAAAGTCCATACATTTATCGTATGGAGAAATACATCGGGAAGAAAGACTTATGAAATGTGACATAATACAGATACATTAAGATTAAGGCAGATAAGAATACAGGCTTCTGTTTTGTTGTAGAAAGTTCTGATTTTATTTTTTAAAATTTATAACTCGAGACAGAAATGTTTCTATGATCTAAAACGTAGATTTAGCCTTGAACGAAGAATCGAATGAATGGTCAGAAAAAAAATCTCTTTTTGCATGTTATGGACTTTCATGACCATGCTAGATTATCTAACCAATCGCTTCTTAATTTTATTATAATAATAACTGGTGCTAGTGGTTGTTTTATAAATATCTTTTGATAGAGATGAGATAGCGACCTGTGATTTTCAGTTTTGAAACTAGACACCTGGCCACATATTTCTGTAAGCAAAAGCGAATTTTCTGAAGCTGGATTTTTTAGAGGATTTTTGGAAAACTAGCTTGGGTTTTCCGAAATTCACATAGTAATATAATGATTTTTTCTCATGGGCTGATAGCCCGGGATGTACTTTTCAAAATGGGAGTAACGTGAGACCTTGATTTTCTGCGGTTCGGGCGTTGTATCGGATTTCCGACGAGTTCCAGGACTGGCACTCGGTGACTCTTGATAGCCTTAAAGACGGATGGACTATGGATAATCGACCATGTTGAGTCTCGTAGTAATATTTATTTTTAGAAAAAGTTTTAAAAATCTACCGAAAAGCCAGTTTTACGAAAATTAGGGTTTTCAGACTGTTTTCACCTTATATTAAAAAATTCACTTTTCACTCACGAAACATCAGAACAAGCTCAAAATCTCAGGATACGATTAATGGTGTCCACTAAACATGGTTATAAGATTGAAAAAATCTAAAAGCATAGTTTTGTTAATAGGTTTTCCAGAAACCCTTTTGGAAACTTAGGGTTTTTTAAATTTATTTCGAGATCTTCTACAAACAGGATATAGAATAGTTTAAATATTCTACATTCTGAAGTTTTGAGCTTGTTCTGATGTTTTTTGAGTGAATAGTAAATTTTTTAATATTAGGTGAAAACAGCCCGAAAACCCTAATTTTCGTAAAACTGGCTTTTCGGTAGAAACTTTTAAAACTTTTTCTAAAAGCACATATTTGGTTGAGATAATAGCAGCTTTAAATTTTTGTTTGTTTAACATTTTGATGTTTATTTGTCAACGTTTCGACAGTTATACTGTCATTTTCAAAACAAATTTTATAAATGTAAATGTAAACGATCAGAAAGAGAGATACAAGGAAAAGTAAATTTTACTATTTGTAGCCGAATCATCCAATAGAGAATACGACTAACACCTCTATCATTAAGATGAGAACAGTAATACGAGTTCATATTACTGCATGTCCCCGCTGTGTGGTCAAACATTTGGTCACTGTTTCAGCTTTACCGCCGGCCTTGATAATTGCAGTCCTTCTGAGTATACAACTAACGGGACTGAGCACTGAGTTTTATTTAAGGTTGATTTCGAGTGAAGTATTGCTAATGATTCCGGTAATTTTTGGGATCTGTCGCAGGTATTTTCCATCCTGACCAATCAATCTTATGCTTTATTTCAATTTCGTGAGAGCAGATTTAGTTTCTTCCTACTGACCGTTATCTGGTTCAATTCCATCGATGGGATCTTCATCGAAAAGTAAGTAATAGATTTTTTTCTAGATACGGATTCAGTTATATTTTCCCATTTCACTGCAATTCGGTCAAGCCTGAAAAGCTGAGATATTGAAACTAGCGACCTCCGTCGGCTGTTTCGCCCTCTACTGGGGCTCGACATCTTTATCATTGATCATTTAATCTTTCTGCACCTGAAGGTTTCTTGTTTGGTTCGTTTCAGAAAATTATCATCATCTATCAGTGTTGCCAGTAACTTATTCAACCTATTTTCCCTTTGCTTTGGCTTTGGCTCACATACTACATCGGTGAACGGCAGAATGACTGTTCACCCAACACCAGCCTCGCGTACCATGATCGTCCTTGAGTCAACCACACGGGTACAGGAGAAGATAAACGGTACATGATCGATCAGCACATTTAAACTAATATCATGAGCTGCCTGTTGAAATGAATGCTCACAGGAGAAACGAGAAATCTGTTTCTCTTTGGTCTGGGACGAATCGGGCGTAAACCGATTGTTCTTATTGCTGACAATTTCTGTGCTGGACAATCATCATGCTGATCATTCCTTGTGCTCAGTTTTCACGTGCTGAGGTTGCTGTGCTGAAAACGTCCATGCTCAACTTACCGGCTCCCAATTTACAGGTTACCCGTGGTTGGAGTTGGATCATCGTATACTCTGATTCAATCAAAATATTGACCTTCTCAGCACTGTTTATGACCTGCAGTTTTTGTTTGTACAATAAATGTGACGTCCTTGATACAGTGTGATGATGTTTCAGCCCAAAAGGAAAAGCAATTCGTATATAGTTAAGGTAAATTTGATGTCCTCTTTGTAGAAGCTCTCAGAGTGTTTTCGCTTTCACCGAAAATCTATTTATGTAGAAAATGAAGTCAAACAAGATGTATCTGATCTAATTTCTAAAGCTTCGATTTTTGATCGCAAAACTGTCGTTGGTCCCTCTCAGGAAAATCAAAATATTGATTTTTCTCTAAAAGCAGGTTCTCCATGCTTTTTCTCATATGGAATATCATACGTTTATGGTTCAAATCAAAATCAGCTCAAAAAAAAACTACGAAAGCTATTTTTATGACGCAACATAGCAAATACTACTCGAAACTCGGTATTTCCAATTATTTTTTCCAAGTATATCCAATTTTTAACACTGCCACTAACTCTAGTTAAACATTGAAGGAAGTCAGTATTTTCTAATGTATGACGATATCTTGTCTGAGGTGTGTGTTTGAGTCTTTTATGCTATTTGTAAACTGTCTTAATATGAAATTTGTCAAAATACACAAACAGAATTTTTGTGGACATTTTTGTGGACTCAGTATCATTGTGTAGAGCAAACAATAAATGAGTATACACATTTGTTCCTGCGCAGACAACAATGATGGCTTGTGTGGTCAGAACAAGAATAACTGTTCTCTTCTTTATTTTTTCTGTATGGTTGGTTATGATGATGTTACTTTGTTTTTAAGTACTGTTAACAGCAACAATAATACGTATATTTACTATGATCTCAATATAGAGGGAAAGAAAGAAAAAATAGTCTACACATTAGGTTAACGATATGTCAGCAAAGTTTCATCGTTTTTCCTTCTTATATGTAGTTTCATCTGAAAATATGTTACAAAATTGTTCTCTATATACATAAGCGATCTACTATGATTAGTACAAGACAAGAGTCTTTTATTCGTTAAATAAAAGTAATATTGTTTGCATATAATATGAATTGTTCACTTTTACCCCGTCGTCGACGTAAAAAAACATTCATTTTACTGATATTTATTATGTTATGCTTTTTTGTACTATATTATCATAAACGTCAACTGATGTTAAATAACAACAGCTACATCAACGATGTTGATTGTTCAAATGTGAATGATAGACGACAAGCCATTCTACCGAATCTGTTGGCAAAATATCAGCGTTCTTGCTCACCTACCACAACAAAACAACCGCATGATCGTTTATTAGAGAAACAACTTAAACAATATCCTACTATATATCGGTATACTCAAACGCCATATAACATCGATATATCAGCAATTATTCAGTGGACACGTGCCAATATAGCTAGAAAGTATCTAGTCCACTCGTGTATGTCTATGTATGACGGTGAGTAAATGCATCATATTTTATTATACACTGTAATTTTAAAGAAATTTATTATATGTAGATTGGAGTGATAGAACGCGTAAAATCGTTGCTTCATTTCTTCTATCACTGGCACTTAATCGCACGTTTATAATTCAAATGGCCTGTCCTTGCTCAATAGAACATTTCGTAACGTCAAACTTTATTCAATGGGAAATTGATACGATGTCATTCAAAAATTATTCGTCAATTTATATAACTTCTCTTACATCGAAAGATTATTCTCAACTAAAAACATTCAACGAACAATACGACATTTTATATATTCAAACGATAAATATGGATAACTTTGATTTGATCTCTAATGAACCGGATTTATATCGTTCGCTACAAACAAGATTTAATTTGCATCAAGAATATATTAACACAGAAACATTGTATCCGTTATTTTATGATCTATTAATTCGACTGAAACCGAAACTTCAATCTCAATTGGATGTTTATACACATCGCTCATCTGGTCTCCTATGTGCACAAATTCGTACTGATCGAAATCTGACTTTTCCAAATCATGCTGTATTTCCATATTACGAAAAACCAATTACAAAAGTTCTCGAATTTTTAAAATCAAAACAGTCATCTAATACTAAAATCTTGGTCACAACAGATTCTCAGGATGTACAACAATTAGTTCAACGGATGCTTCCTGCACATTATCTTGTACAAATCATCAGTCCAATTACACATATCGCCCAATATTCGAATTATTCGAGTTGTGAGTCATTAGGAAAAGCAATTATCGAATTTCATTTGTTGGCAGAATGTGATTTAATTATAACATTGAAAAGTTCATTTGGATATTTTGCAGTTATGAGACGAGAAGATCCATTCAAAAAATTATTCTTATATTGTTATGGTTTAATACAAATTCATAATACAGATGATTATAATAAATACACATACTCAACTTGTTGAATACAACTTGCTGAATCACAAGTCTTTTCAAGCGCTTTAAATTTAGCGCTGAGCGCCGAAACGTCAATTTGGTGCTCGATGCATCTAGGGACAGATAAATGTTTCTCTCGTTACAACAAGACAACATTGCCCACGCATTCGCATTTCCGTCGTATTAAACTTGGTACGTGCAAATGTGTTGAGCTGTACCGCAATCGCCTCGTGGATGGCCGGTCACTACATTGTGGACGATTCGTTGCATTCTTTTTGTCGCACGACATTTTGGTCGCATAAAAAAAGAGAACATATGATTAGGCATGCATCAATACCAATCGTTACTAAAGATATTGTACAATCTTATTGGCTATCCAATAATATTGGGTGCCGATATTATTGTATACCCAATCTATTGGGACCAATAATATTGGTCACTCAATAATATTGCACAATAATATTGGGTTCCACAATACAACGGATTCCAATTTTTTAACCTTAATATCATTTACCTTCATAAAAACGTGAGGAAGCATATCCCGATCGGGATTAGGCATGCACCGATTAACAATCGGGCACCAAATGCAAAATTTGTCGGTGAATCCGACAGTGGGTTCCTTATAATTACATCTTCACTTCTTTTTTTGGCGTCGACATAATCAACGTGGCTTTCACCTAAATTTTATTTTTCTCATTGGCGCCTTTTTTCAACCAACGAGAAAAATAAAATTTAGGCAAAAAGCACGTTGATTATGTCGACGCCAAAAAAGAAGTGAAGATGTAATTATAAGGAACCCGCTGTCGGATTCACCAACAAATTTTGCATCTGGCGCTCAATTTTTATACAATTTGGTTCAGCGTGGAGCAAACACCAAATTTTCTAATGGGTAGAGAAAACATTTTCCTATAAAATGAGGCGTTCGGTAGCTCTGAGAGCTTTTTCATAACTGATTTGGAACGACTTTGCTGACTGCTCTAATATTGATGATCAATCGGTGCATACCCAATTGGGTGTAAAGCATGCCTTTGTACTGTAAAAGTAGGCCGAACTCAAGTGACCCAATACCCAATAATATTGTGAAAACTCAATAATTATTGGTCACAATAGACTGGATAACCGATATTATTGGTCCTAATAGATTAGGTAACCAATACTATTGAGACCCAGTATATTGTATTGGTGCATGCCTACATATGATCGAGGGAGATATTCTGTTTTACTTCTCTTTAATGTTGTTGATCCGTTTTTTCACACAGATTATACCTTTTATTGACTAACCGATGTTGCGAAAGTATTGGTACAACTTAGAACTCATATTTCTTTATCTGGAGAAACCTATTTTCAAATCAAAACGTGAGTTTTTGAATCGACAGTTTCTGCACTTTTCAAACATTTGTTTAGAAACTTCACATGATATTTTGTTTCGGTGTTGCAGATGTTTTTCTCGCATGCTGCAAAACACCACTTGCACGAGGAAAAAAGGCTATTTTTCTAGACGAAAATATAATCATTTTTGTTTGCCACTACGGATAAAATCGAGATACCCGTCAAGTATTTGTCCAATATATCTATGAAGGCAAACTTTTAAAACAATGTGTTATAGCGCATTGTGTAGCCATTTCAATTCTGCATTGTACTATGTATAAATCATTCAGGATCTGAGTGAGTTGACAAAACTATATCCATTTTCTTATATTCAACGAGGGTTACATGTAGGGGAAGCAAATACTCACATAATGTTTGACCAATAACTCTATGCAAAAATACAAAAATTAATGAGCCTGAAATTGAAAGGACCCCGCCGGTTACGAAAAGTTGCTCTGTTTGATCTCGCATTTTAGGATTTTGTAGAGTAGTGAAAGACAAATTTTTCTATATTGTCAAAAAAATTTTCAAACTCCTTCTTCACAAAAACGTGGGATGAAAACTTTTTCTTGTCATTTCCTAATAGTCAAAGTTATGATTGTTTAAACTTCTTCTAGAAATGTTATCTAAGGCTCGTTCACATATCACCGTATGCAGTTTTCGATGCTCTTTCCGAATCACTATAGGATAGTTAGGCCAACTTCACTCTTGAAGGAACGGCAGCTAACTTTTTCGAAGTGGTCGAATTTTGACCAAAAACCTATATCAAATAATTTGGCTGGTGTTCACTAGGGTTAAGGTGTTTCAATAAGATTTTTTCCAAAAAACATCCTCACACCTCGAGCAACAAAATAGGCTTTTAACGAAATCGAAATTCTGGCGACTTTAAGTAACACAGTCACTTTAATGAAAAAAGTATGTATTTTTCGAATTTTTAAAAAACGTTTTTTTCATCTTTTTTCACTTGATTTCATTTCAAAATTGTTCAGAACACGTTTTTAAGGTAAAAGAAAGAGATTTGCATGGTTGCCGAGTACTTCTTTGTATAGGTATACTACTTTTTACGAAGTGGAAAATCACTAGGACAAAAGTTAAACACTAACAAACTCAATCTTTTATTTTCAGCAAATAACCTTATTTAATTAAAAAAATGCTATGTTTTACAAGTGAAACTAACAAAAATGAGCGAATTTTTTTACATTGCCGTACATATTTGTTAGGCAGGTTCAGTCAATTTCCATATTCACTAATGTCTGCCGATAGCGTTCTGTATATTTCGAGGAAGTAAATTGATGGTATCTTGCGTAGCCGAGAAACCATAGTACACATGTAGTCCTTTAAAAATTATGCGTTGTGACATTCATATGTTAGATAGATAGCTCGAAATGTTTGGTTCAAAATGGAAGTCGAGTGAAACATTGATTTTCAGTGGTTCAATTGTGTTATTGAATTTCCTTGAAGCCCGAGGACTGGTACCTGGTGATTTATCCTAGCCTTGGAATCGTATGGAAACCTGCGTAATCGACCACGCTGGATCAAGTGGCAGTGTTGGTTTTGGGAAAGAACTCAAAAACAAAAACATATCTTGTCCAGGGTGGATCAACCATCAGATAGCTCCTGCTTCAAAGTTCAAAAATCAAGACATCTTTTTTGATGCCAATAAATTTTCTTTGTCGGTACATCTAGATTTTATTAAATCCAAAATTCATATAACTCGGTCCCTTATTTCTGCTGTTCTTATTCTTATCTTTTTATTGATGTCTCATTTTGTTGAATAGATTCAGGCATATAATGATTTTATTTCGATTTGCCTGCTCGTCTTGGCTTTGTACTTTTTTTTTTTAGTTGGCGTTAAATAAATAAGAAACAAGTTTAAAAAAAGATGCAGAATTATAGCAATAAACTGATACTACTACTAGTACACAACTACTACACACACCGTTTAGAATTCAGTCGATTAAAACTGGCTGAAGATTTAAACATCGGTGTATGTAATTTCAAAAAGATCTATCACGGGGTCAAACAATTAATGGTCCGACTTGGCAGATATGGTCATTTAAAATGAAAAAGAAAAATATGTTTTCAATTCTAATAGAAGTGTATAGGTTTTCGAAAGCAAAGTGAACTCTAGAGAACATACTTGATGCAAGTACTTGTCAATGATCGAAATACTTGTCTTATTGCTAAGAAGTACTTTCCGAAAATACTTGGCAAGTAAGGACAAGTACTTGCAAGTAAATTTACTACTTGAAAAAAAGGCACGTACCGGCTTCATTACGCACACGAAATACTTGGTTCAAGTACGTTCTCTAGGAAACAATCTATTTATAACTCAGTAAGAAAAGTTTTTCAGTACCATGCATTCACATGTTATGCTAACGCGTCGTTGCGTTTCCCTGGTGAACGTCTCCTAGTAAAATGGAAAAGCCGTCGCACAATTAAGTTCGAGACAGGAAATGTATATGACAGGATAATTTTTCCCGACAATGAAAAGTAACGCATAAATCCTTCTTTTCACCTAAGATCTTCTTAATTTTGTCTTGAATTACATCCGGCGAAAGTTCTCTCCCAAATATTGTCGATTTCACTGTGATTCGGTTGAATGTTAACTGTTTTTATCAATGAATATTGTTTTATAGTTGCTAATAATTCATTAAAATTCCATTCTGATACTCCACGCTCATCAAAACGAAGGTGTTCGAAAAGAACTCCAAACTATTCGAAAGCGTTTTGGAAGTTCTTTCCGAATGGTATGCCGGTTCCACCCTTGAAAGTACTCTGTTTAAGTGGAATAAGTTTAACTCTAATCTAGACACTGCAATTCACCAAATTCCCTTAAATTTTTCATCTTATAATGTGC